>CM037848.1:13583943-13776443 GCA_021234535.1 Stichopus chloronotus
CGACTTGAGCACCTTCCGCAATTTCTAACTCTCTAACTCTTCTAAACTCGTGGTCCCCGGTCCCTTGAAATATACTCTGATAACATGACAGTGAGTAGACACGTTTGTTTGGATTTCGCAATGTTATGTCAGTGATGTGAACTCAAGGATTTCGTTTCTTCAGTTTACACAGGTCGAAATTCCGAGGGGGCATTAACCCGTAGGGTCGTTCTCCCCATTCGAGTAAGGGTCGTTACTTCGAAGGGAACTGACGGTCATTATTCCGACTGGTCGTTCTGCTTAATTAGGTTAGGGGATCGTGTCAGAGTTTAAGAATTAAATTTAAATCAAGAACCAGTAAGTGACGCAATATTGTGACCCATGGGATATTTAATGAACCTGTGGGGCATGTGTTTAAACCAATGGGACCATCGTGTAAACACTGTTTTTGAACTGATGTATCTTAACAATGATTTCATTCCTGGACATCAAAACTGAATTGTGGGGACCCACGGTTGAAAGAAGGAGACTAAAATGAAACAATTATGAGGACATTTTCTGCAAAGGTAGATTAAGTCCGACGTGATGCCGTCATGATCAGTTCGGAATATCGGAATAACGACCCCTCGAAATAATGACCCTTGTGTTCAAGTCGGAATAACCACACTTGGGAGACCCACGACCCTTATGCTCACTTCGGGATGATACTGACGCTTCGGTGAAACAAATTTTCAAAAAAAAAACAAAACAAAACCGGCATGAATGCTGAATTCCGATTACCGACCCTCCCAAATAACAAGTGTTCGGCTAAACGAGGCGACCCGAACTCACAAGTCGTCAATATCACTGACGTTAATAGTGCACAACCACAAAACACTCTCTTAATTGTTCCTTGATTTGCAAGTAATTGTTCTGAAATAATCAATCCCTGAAGATCTCATAAGTTCATCTAACTTCACAGCGAACAAAGCGTTCATGAGGGGGGGGGGGGGCAGAAAGATGTTTTTTAAGATGGTATGCCCCTTTAAAGAGTAAAGATGTCCTAATAACAAACCGTATGGATTCAATTAAGAAAGACAAAAATTCGATCGCTGTAGAACGACATTACAGGTAAAGTGGTCGGGCAGGTTAGGCATGTCATAGTAACACTTCGATGGGTTAAAAGAGCCTGAAGAGGTGCACGGTCGAGGGAGGCACTTAACCACAGATTTCAAACAAGAGTAACTGTCCGTAAGATATGACAAGAAAATCAAATTCTGTCAAAAAATTGAGACAATACGAAGGAAAAAGTGCAGCGAAAATACTTTTTTTTTCTTTGGAAGGAGTTTGGCAGTGAGGATGTCTGAAAACCAAAAACAATTATCGAAGCGAATAGAAAATAGGACTGCAGAAGGGGTGAAGAACTGTTGAAAAATGTGGCCTTGAGGGGATATAACGATTATACATGTGAACAATAACGTATGACTTGTACTTGAAGAGGGTGCTTAACCAGGACATTCATCCATGTAATGACCTCAGCCTAGCAGAGGGTGTAAAGGCTTAAAGTGATTACGTGTGTACTGAAAAACCAAGAAGATAAGATTATGTTTGATCTTAACTTTTTCTTTATGTTTAAATGTACATATGAGGTTGTACATGAACGGACTATGTCTTTCAATGAAGGAAAATGACAGTAACTACTTCGAAAAGCAACGGGATTGGCATAAAAACAGTAAAAAACAGAAATCATACTTGAAAATTAACGGTTCTTTCTATAACCGCCTACATAATGAATATGCAACAGTACAAGTCTCAGTAGTGTATCAAAAACATACTACTCAAGTCGTCCCTCCTTGGTAGGTATCGGGAATTGTAGTATTTGGTGAAAGGAGACACTGTACTTACAAATAACCTACGAACTGAACACAACCTTGCCCGCGGCGTCAGTGATTCTGAGTTGTTAACTGAATATTCAACACTAGTGTACTTCTCATTGGCTTGCTCAAAGAAGCACACCGTTGATTTGAATGAAAACTGTCAACCACTGCATTATCGTATTCTATACGTTTTGTCGTTATGTCAGAAGAATTTGAAATCATATGGCAAAATTAACCAACTGAAACCTATTTATTTACCCAGATTGTCTGAATGGTGTAACTAAAAGCCTTATCAAACTTTTGGAGATGAAATTTCAATGTTTTTACTTTTTGCCTACGCACGCAATCCCTTTAAGTTTGCACCTCTAATGGGAGCAGACTTTTTCGATCAATTAACACAGAGAGACAATAGCAAAATGGACGAAAACGTGGTGTTTCCAGTTGAAATTTGTCAAACATTTCAAAAAATATATGCCGCAAGAAAAAATATATATTCAAATGGTTCAGTTCCCATCTTGTTCACAGTATAATTTCTAGGGCTGAAACTTTTTGCAATGCAATTATTACATAACTCATATGTGTTGGCTAACGGTAAATCATCATGCCTGTAGTTATTAGTGTTAATGCATAATAGTCAGAATGAGAAAGACTATTATTAATCTTCTTCCAAATATGAACCATGAACGTATATCCTGCAAATAATACAAGTTTGGCTACTTTATCGCAGAAATTTATGACCAAAAGCTGTCTTGGTCAACAGAGAACACACAAAAGAGAGACAGAGGGGGAAGGGGAAGGTTTGGATAGATGAAGGACATCGTTTTACCCCTAAAACAATGTGAGGTACTTTATTTAATCACAAAAGACTCAAAATCCTTGCAAACACAAAGATGTATTAAATTTACTGGCAATGTCCACACACGTGATGGCCACGTAAGGTTATGTAGCTTATTGAATGGTCACTGAAATTGCCTCCTTAAAAACAAAACACAAATGTGTTGTGATACGTCGTAAGACAGAACGTTAAATTGTAACTTACGTACAGTAGTTTTCGAGTCAAAGACGGACCGCCAAAATGGCGGAAATAAGTTGTTACAACGAGTCTTGGTGACGATAAACCTCTACTAGTTTGATGGACTGTCCGGTTATTACCGTAGATACCACTGCTTTGAAGTGAGTACAAATGAGTCCACCAGCTTTTTTCAAATGTACCGTGGGTCACTGTGCTGTATGCTCAAGCAGGCATCCCTATTAAGCTGCTGTCGGGTCGCAACAATCACGTCACAACGGAACCCCTCTTGGGACCGCTTCGAGACAGGAATGCAAGAATTTGGAAAATAACAATTGAATAAACAGATACCACTCTCTATTGTTCTCTGGTATGTTGAGGAGAACGCTCAATGGGCAAAAAGTGGTACACATTGCTCAGAATGAATCCCTTTCTCATGTTTGTTTTGGCATTTTCGCTATCTCAGTGAAAAAAAAAAAAACCTGGCAGACGAGTTTATGTCTTAAGGTAATGATTCCCTCTGCTGAGTTTTATGTGGCACGCCATTTGTGACAATAATGGATAACGAGAATAATAACGCCAGTTGATTGTGAAGGTAAGCAATTTAGTCTGATGACGGGCTGTATTGAGGCAGATGATGAGATCTGTTAACGGTTGATCCATTGAAAATGATATAAAGTGAACTCGAGTTAAGTGAAATCTTTTGTTAACGATGTCCTTTATCGATGACAGTATTACTTCTAATTACAAGTCCCGAATCATGTTATGTGTACACCTTGGGATGCCGCCTCCCTGTTTTGTGTATGCGATTCTCCATATTGTTAGCGTATCAGAAAGGACCCTAACATTGGAATTCCGTTCTGATACTTGAAGGATGCATAGCCGTAGACCGCGGGGTGTATAAGTGGGTGTGTCTCGGTGGGGGGTTGGAGGACCCGCCTTTCTTTAACACATGCACGTCAATTATGAAAATAGTGTTGGGAAACGTGTACACGTATTTCAATGTAACACTGTTTGTGTGTGTGTGAGCGTGTGTGTGTGTGTGTGCAAGGTGATACTCAGATTTCATTTGCTGCGAACACTTCGGGGGTTGTTGCCATTCGCAATGGGCCGAGAACAAACTTTGCACATTGGGCACAATTCGAAACAATGGATATTCCTTTGTCCGTCCTTTTCTTAGAAAAATAACAAAGCAACGGTTAGACAGATTTGAGAAAAAATGTAGCGAAACCCACTAATAACTCGGGCACACTCAATGATTTCACTCTTTAGAGGTCTCAAGAAACCTATTCGACATGGCAACCCCTCCCCTACATGGCAACCCCCTCCCCACCTACACAGCGAGAATGAAGTCATTTAGTGTTTACAGCTCAATCAGTTCAGACAACCCCCTGATCAGTTACTACAGTAATGATCTGTGGACGGCATTCATCACTGGAGACGTATAATACCGTCGAGCAAGCAGACTGGACTGAAGAAACACCTATCCACTTAATTTTACGACTAGGGTTAAGTATTTGGGTCGGCGGTTACACAGCGTCCAGTGCTTGCTACACTACATACGTTGTGAATGTAACACTGCCGTTGTGCATGTTTACAAAGTGGCGAACTCAGCCGCAATCATCGCAAATCGATAAAAATTAAAAACGGGAAACATAATAGACTCTGCATTCCGAAGCACATGCGTTAACATTACAAGCTTATTTGCAAAATAGTAAACAGAGTTATAACGTGAAATTAAAGCGGCTTAATTGAAAAGAATTCCAAAAGTCTCCAAGTTGTTTGTACGGTTGTAATTGACCATAATTGGGCCACCTGCCGGTTTTTAATCAAGCCATGACCTCACTCAAGGTCGCGGAAAACTTTACTAAGCAGACAAACGGTATATTAGTGGTAAAAGTAACCAGAAATGGAGTGACGCATATTGCTGGACCATCGATAAAAGACTTGTTGCACAATAAATGCAATGATACAGATGCAAATTCTCCTCTTTTTTATCTTCCTTTTCTCTTTATCTGTAGAACACAGCAAACGGTAGAAACCTAATAATGCTATCGAACGAAAGTGCAGTCGTGATGACAAAGCGAGGTCAATATTGGTGGTGTCGTGACTTTTGGAGGCGTGGAGATGTAAAGAATTTGGAAGACGCAATGTTCATCGGCATACACTTTCAACATTCTGGGGCTCCAAATGTTCTAGTTGTTTTTCTCCAAGCATTATTATATGTTACTATACAAAGAAGATCTTTGTCTCGGTTAAAATCGGTGGACTGGTTATGTTAATGAGTAGGTGTAGGCGGGTGTACTTAGTACACGAGTAAAATCCTCCACATAAATATGATGTACCCATGGATCCGACAGGTATGGGAAAAAATATATATATTCGATTACAATTTGTGGGAATCGACGAAAGCCCAACTAATCGATACGGGAGAACTATTTCTTGACATGCCTCTTTTTTTTTGTGTGAAGTATTTATGTGCAAGGAATCTTTCCCCGTTGATATGGTTTCATCGACTGTGTATAAACCAGGCTTACGAAGTGCCACGTGACGAAATCATGTTGATGTAATTCTCTCACTTACCGCCGTCTGATTAAGGGAAGGGGACAACTGTATAGGGAGGTGTCTCCTCCTTTAACAGCATCTTGATCATCTATCTATTTACCGGTATTTATGTATTTACCGGTATTTATTTACTTATTTATTTATCTACCGGTATTGATTGATTGACTGTTTGATTTATTTATTTGTTTATGGTTCAGAAGAAGTCTATACAGGAGCCCCAAATTGGTGAAAGACTTATCGTGAGCTCCCGACAAATTTGTAAATCATAAATGATCAACAGTAATGCAAGAATAGAGTATATGCTTTTCGTATGCGAAATATTGGCGTCCCGTATACCTGACACAGGTCTCCAACGATCTATATCATTGTAAGTGATAGAGATACCACTTATATATGGAGTCGAGATACGATTTCATTTTTACTTGTCATGAAAAAAAAAAAATTGACATCGTTTTTTACACATGAAATCTGAGATTGCAGGTAAAGTGACGGTCATGACAATTTTAGATAATTTATTCAGTTAACGGAATAATTGCTTGACTTTGCTGTGAAGGGCTATTCCAGTGGAAACTGGCAACCACTTATTAAGATCCATCCCCTTTACATTTTTTTGACTCTAACTCCTACACACGCCCATGGCACTCACACTTGCTAAGGGCAGTGACAGGTCAAGCAGTCACACATCATAAGGTATTTGGGTTATGCCAGTCGCAACGTCCTTTGGTATTAGTACCCTAAGGTGTCTTTCTCTAAAGGGAAAGAGTTTACATGTGTAAGGATAAAGATCTACGTCAATCACGAAATATAACTAAAACTGCACTTGGTCGTAAATATACAGCATTGCAGGGCACGTTGGACGACTGTCAACATTAACAAGAAATTCTAACAAGCAAAATCTAGCAGCAGGCATATTAAAAAAATATTCCAAACATGAATACCCGACACTATATACACCAACTGCACAAAAATAAGTATCATAACACCCGTAAGGAACAGATTCGCCTTCTGTCTCACTGAGCTACAGTGCTAAACAGGATACTTTTGAAAATTGATTACATTCCAGTTCGGAGTTGAATTTTTATACTTTGACTGAACTGGCACTGTCATGTAATTGATCAATAGGCTCAAGAAACGGAAAAAAAAAAAAAAAATTCTGATGACAATAGTAGTAGGCCTTACGCTTTCCTAAGTTACGAAAAGAACACAAATCAAACTAACGCCCTCTATTAGAGCGTAAACTGCGTGGCGTCAAAACAATGCATTTACACGTTTCAAGGGGTAAATTCTTGTCAGACTAATTATCGTAAAGTGGAAATGTTACTTGACCCGCGAACCGTGCATAATAAATCACGGAGATATGAGATTGTTACAAGTTGTTTCTCTCTTCCCGTTTTGATATTGCAAATATGCGACTGCACTGGCTATAAACAAGATGGTTCACGTTTGGGGTGAGTGATATTGGAATAACTATGGTCAGTTTATTGCAACAGAATGTTTTAAGTATGTTCTGAAGACGGTATGTCAGATAAGCCATTTTTTAGCAGAAAAAGTCATCACGTTGTAGAATATAATATTGTAGTTGAACGCACATTTGTGATTTTGCATCATTCAGTTTAGTTTACCGGATGCATAATTCAGTTGGTAGAATACCAGTTAAAGGGTTCGACTTCTGGCGGAGTCATGCCATATAATTGATGAAGAAAAATAAAGGACCTGTTGCCCTCTCGTGTGGTGCTCAGCGTTTCAGAGAGTGGAAAAGTTGTAATGATGTGGTCGGTAAAGACATCAATTAGCGTACAACGGGCAGTCATGGTGACGTAGTCCCGCGAACTAAGACTCTAGCTTTCTGAATGTGATTATATGTAGACTACATGCAATCAGTATGGCCAGGGTCGTCGCCCGTACCATTTGGGTGATGCCTGATTGTGTGAACTAGTAAACGAGGCTCACCCTTACTCCACGAAATCTACTTTTTTTTTCACTCGGCCATATTTATATTCATTCATTTTTCCCCCCCTCCCTTTTGTGTATTATTCTATTCATCCGTACTGAGTGTTCGTCCCGTACGATAGACCAGCCGTGCCGGTCGAAAAAGAGCTAGTGCCTGTTGAAGTGTGATCTGTATGTGGGCAGTAAGCCCCTGTTGTAGGCCACCAAAGGAAGTGTGTGACAGCCACGGCGGAAATAGAGGGCGGTATATACATATATTCCATACACTGATTGTTATTGTTAACAATGACATCGAATCAAATACTGAATCAGATTTATTTCACCTTAGGAATGTACAGACGGTATTTCAGTCAAAGAATCACTAAGAAGGAAGATGAATAGCAACCTTTTGTCAGATTAACCGTCGAGTAAACGGTATATTTTTTCAGGATGCAATCGGGAAGATCAAAATCTCCAACTGGGGGGTCAACTTGAAGGGACTCTACAGCCAAACTAGAGTACCTTTATAGGGAGAGTAGCGACATTGACGTTCCAAAAATTACAGGTCATGTGACTACAGGAGCCATTTTGTTTCCAAAAAGTTTTGGCCGCACGCAGTCAATGGTAGCGACTACACATAAACTTTCCAGTTCTCCAAGAAAAGGACGGGTTGTTGTGCATTTAGTTGCCACAATCGGTTCCAGAAAGGGTTTAGGATGTACAGATTCCCCACAAATACTAACAGAAGAAAGATTTGGGAGAATAAAGTCAGCCGTGTCAATTGAAAACCAACCAACGTCGTTTGTCTGCCATGTAACGTTAGAACTAAGTTATAGGTGGTAGACTCAACGCCCAGGGGCATAGACTACTAACGTACTGTGAATAGGACGAAAAGGGTAGCTAGGCCTAACTTTAGGCTCGTCTGTGTTAGGGTTCCTTCTCTATAAAGGAACCCTAGTCTGTGTAGGACGGGATAAACCGTCGCCTAGCCTTTATCTGGCAAAGTAAGTTGGATTACTAAAATTCATTGGATTGGGTAACCAACTAAACTGCTATTCTGTATCAGTTGCTGAATGCTGGGAACAAATTTCTCCGCACATCTCGACTTACTCAGAACTGCGTAGAGAATTTATCGGTATTAATCGGTAGTGCACAGCTCCTCGCTCTCAAGCAAGCAGGAAGCTATGACCAAGATGATGGAGAGTTTTTGGCAGAGTTCTTCAACCAGAATTTGCAGATGCCACAACAAAAGCCAGAAATTCCTGAACCTTGCTTATCAGATGAGGAGCTTTTCTCAAACCTTCCCCAAGTCGAACTTGACAGTTTTTATAACCTTGCTGGGCACTGTCTTAATTCAGTCAAGAAAAATGAGAAGACTTGTGACGAATGTTTGCATGAGCTAGGTTACCGGTGGACATCAGGATGGGCCACATCAGGCAGCTACGCTCACCCTTTTGAGAGAGCACAGATAAGGTTGTTTGCAGCATGTGTCTGAAAAAGCCTTTAACATGCTGGTTAAAGTGGAGACTCTGTTCAGGGGCAAGTAAAGAAATCTCATTAAGGGACCCAACATCAAAGATGTTCTCGTCATTGAAGCAGAACGACTGACCAAAGATATCAAGATCTCTCCCTGCCTCAGTCTCAAACATAATCTCATTAGTAAATTCATCAATGTTCCCTTGCACTTTTTCTCCCCCCCCCCCCACCAAAAAAAAAAAAAGAAATTAGGAACTGTTGAAGGAATCAGCAAGACTGAAGAGACATGGTGAACTTGTCAGCAAGAGTATGACTATGGGTACACTAGCTAAGAAAGTGAAATGACTCTTGAAGTGTCTCTTTTTTTTCAATTTTTCTCAAGTTTTGTGTTCACTCATCATTTTTTTTTTTGTTCGCTGTTTCACCCTTGGTTGTAATTTAGTATGTACAGAAATAGTTAATAATGCTGGCATTTGCGTAAACTTCAAATACCTTTATGATTCACCTCAATAACCTACCTTTCAGATCAAAGTCTCCCCAAGGGCTTTTTTCGACGTCTTTCTACGTTTCATACGGTGTATGCTGTCAAAATTTCTAATGTTTGCTGTCAATTTGATAAAAGTGTACCTACAGTCAAAAACCCAAAATTAAAGACCATTAAGAATGAATTGTAACAGGCTAACTCCCATCTTCATAGGGCATTCCTGAGCTGAGATACAAAATGTTGAAGTTTATTCACTCAAACTGAAATGTTGTGTAGGAATCAAGTTACACAGGATTAAGAACTGCAGTTTTATATTCTCCTTCAAACTAGTTATTCATAATTACCTTTCATGCAATACTTTCTAATATGTTATGACAATCGGGCCCAGGACCCAATGTTTCAAGAACTCTAAAATAAAGCTCTGATTCTAGACAAGATTCAATGGTGAACATGAACAACAGTTTTGTATATTTCTTCAAATGCTTTATCCGTAGATACCTCACATGTCATACTTCGTATTACTTCGAGATTGGTGGGACCGGGATCCAAGGGCCCAGCCCAAACTAGGGAGAGGGTTCTTAAACTAGTACAATGTAGTCTAAATGTTTCTATCACAAATTTTCCAGCCAAATGAGTTCACCTGAACTTAACTGACCTTTCGGGCCTTCGTTGAGGCCAAGGGGCATCTTCCCATTTGCAGCCCCTGCCCCCCCCCCTTTGTTCTCCTCCTTGTACCCCGAGGGATCTTCGGCGAATAATGTTTTGTCTCCCCCTGACGTGGTACCAATATCAATTCTAAACGTTTGCTTTAAAATCAAGAGTGTACTCCATATGTACCATGCAGTCATCAAAATAGGATGTCTACTCTGGCCTCTTGTGACATTAATTGTCCCCCTCCCGAACCCATATCATTGTGAGTGACTCCCCACAGATTTTGTACACGAAACCCCACCCCTCTCGTTCAATAGATACCAGAAATACGACAAAAGGAAACCCGCAACGCTTAAAAGGCAATCTTCAGCCACGTAGAGTGTGCTCTAGGTATGCAGGAAATGGAAACAAAATGGCGTCCAATTTTAAGTTGTCGCTACTCTCCCTATAAAGGTACTCTAAGCCAAACGAGAAGATACTGCCCTCTTTATTTCGTTGAAAGAACAGCAAAACAAGAGTGATATAAATAAAGAAAGCAGCGACCTTTCACTATGAAATTTGTCACGGAAGCGTAACCCCCGGAAACTATTGGCACGCGCTAGAATAATTTGAACGGCTATCACGATAACCTAGAATGACAGCCCCAGCGGGACAAGGAAAACTTCTTAAAATTGGAAGCTATAAATTGCCAATTTCTTCTCTGTTTTAGAAATAGAAATCTTGGCTCCAATACAACATTCAAGCTCGGTTGAAAATAGCTGTCGGTACGTGAGGTTATTTTCATGAGATAATAAATCGATTTTGTTGTGTAGTGGCCTAAAAGTCCAATCAGTTAGAAACATGAGAACACAAACAGTTACAAGAAGAACCATTACTTTCACCAGTAATATCCTGTTTTCTTCTTTTTGTAGATTTCGGAATATTTGGAACAATAACTTTAATTTTACTGTTCAAGGGTGCACGATAATTTATTTGTTTGAAATAATTTCTGCATTTCTTTAAATATAGTTCCAGATTAGACAGACATTCTTATATTTCGTGCGCCCCCCCCAAAAAAAAAATTAAAAAATTGTCCCGAACCTTTGTTACTGAAGGAATTCGTGGTCGAATTTTTTAAAAAAATAACTACATACAATCGATCAGTTATATAATTCGTACAGAGCAGTTCCCTCACATTCTCTGCATCTTTTAAAAGAACATTAGCGAGTTTTGTGGCACTTAAACGCGGGTGACAAATTTCAACACTTCATATGCGCAGTGCACACACTGCGATGAGAAGATACAATGCTATAAAAGCCTGGACTTCAAAAGAACCCTGATTTATACTTAGTGTAAACAAGTACTGGATCTCTTGATGGCTTGGCCCTTATTTCTAACTCAGCGAGAAAAATGCCATAGCAATGTTAAAATAATTACACAGAACTGTCTATGTACATGAATTATCATCGGGGAATCCCTCTGTTCCTCACTGGGAAGGTCCCTTTTAAATTTTGCACCTTTTTCAATGGCTGTACTTTGATTACAAAGTTGGGCACAAATGTAACAAAATCGCTTGCTTATCCTGATCTGCAGATAGTGTGGGGCTGGCGCATCTGAATAGCACGGACTAGGTCCAGGAAAGGCCTAATATGCTTTTTTTCAAAATCACATGTCCAAGTGAACTTGTTTGATAATTATTAACACTCGCATTCAGTAATGTAATGGACTTACTAAGTATTTTTTTTTCACATTCCAAGACATTTGAGTTTCTCATGTAACAGTTGGTAATTTTCCTCTTTCAGATATGTGAGCTACAGCAGCATTGCTGCACTGAGTTCAAGTTGTTTTTGTAACTTGGTGTCGAGACATCAGTGCTCAATCCAGACTTATAACCAATGTTTTACTCTGCAAAACTGTTAACCTCTTGACCTAACCAAAGCGCTCTCTTTATTTCCGTTTAGATGTGCACAATCCCAGTGTATCATTTATCCTTCCACGCATCAAGTTCCATGCACTAAGCGCCGTAGATAGTTCCTACAAACAAGTATATTGTAGACCCACTTACATTGCGTATAGGGATACAAACACATTTACAACGTAAAGATTTGAATTCACATGTGCATGTAGTTAGTTTCAACTGAATAACTTTACAGTTAACACTAATTCAGAGGCATAAAAGGAGGCTACTATATGTATGAAGGCAAAAGCTAATAAAAGCCGTTCAGCAAACATAAACTTCCATAGAACCCATACAACCAATCTCCCAAAATCAACAGCCTAACATTGAAATGCTGAATAGCCTAATGTTAAACAGAACGACAATATATAGTAGTGGTCTAGGTAATTAGTGTCTCACGCCACTGGAGAAGATTTCTGTGTGAGAAAATCAACGTTTTGAAATGCCAGAGATTATCATTTATTCAACATGTACTGTGTGTAAATCTGGACACTACATACGGTGGAAAGTCAACGGTACACTCCACAGGTCTTTCCAATGATGACAATGTGCACTTATGAGTCCAAGCTCATAGGAACTTGAGCTGAATGTCTACTCAAAGATTTACGTCAATCAACTATATTCCAGTAGCATCCGCCCTTTAGAATAGTGAAACACTCAAGACTTTTCTCCCTGATAAAGTAGGAAACCAGAGAGAATTTTCATTCTCATGACAGGCTACACACTGGCAGACATCTTTGTCTCTAGAGAAGTGGAAACACGCGCGCACTACAAAACGGAAGTCCTGAAGATCTCGTTGTACTGCATGGCCACTAGCTTGGTCAAGTGTTTTCTCTAACGCACAACCAAATGGTTGCATTGCCTGTGCTAACGGAGTAGTCAGTCCGGTGCAAAGGAACCACAATGCATGAAAGACAATGACCCTTGAGGTTATCCTATTTGATATAGGCAATTGCACAGTACGTGAAGAGAATATGTACAGAAAGTGAATAAATAAATATAGGCAATAATGTTATAGCACGGTAGGCTATGCGGTTCAGTCGTTTGGACTGATCAAAGCCCATAACTTTTAGAGTTCAGTCATGATCAACAACACGAATGAAGAAAGAGCCAGGTTCAGACTCATATCCAGGTCAGATTCCTACCAGCCAAATAGAAATAGGGAGGGGGGGGGGAGGGGAGATGCATTGGTAATTACGACATAATGTTGATATTTCTACACTCCAAAAAATTCTAAGGGGTGCTCTTAGGGGTATTCGCCTTTGTGCCTACAAGAAACAATTTTTACAACGCCTATACGGCGTTTTAAAAATTAAGTCGTGTTGTTAGTTTCTTATCTGTGACGTCAGTCTCTGCTTGACAACTCTACACAAACGTCACTAGTATATGCTACTTCTCTGGAACATTGTTGTGTACATACCGCTTTGCTACATTCTGCATACGAGTGTACGTGCAAAGAGCAACCCTAAACTATAGACATTTGCAAAGAGTTATGACGGAGAGACTGAAGTCACATGTTTCATAAGTCGATCAAACACCTTTGAGGAAAATCGGACGGAACTTTACATTTTAGAACAGGTTAATCGAGGCCAGAAGTAAGATTTTTGAATGGCAGTTTGGTGTTTCATAAATCAACCGTCTGTACCGTTGACATATTCCATTATTTAAGGATAGATTTTGCTCGAGCTTTGAGTCTCTATGATCAAGTGCCGTACTACTATGTTTTGTACTGTAACCTTTGTCAGAGTGAACGAATAACGAGCCGCTCATAATAAACATACCAAAATCCACAGCGTTCCCAGCTCGGCTCCCAAGGACGTATTTTATGAAATTCAATAAAGGGTCATCAATGAAGGCCATTTATGGGCAAGTTTCCAACAGAAAAATATTTTTTTACCAGTATTATGATTATGAATATTATCAGATGATCTTGAAATGTGTTAATCAACATGCTCTCACGTAATCGTGTAAATTTGTTAACGCCGTAAGTTCAAATAATAATAATAAAAAAAAATACGTTGTTGTAAGATGAGTTTGACACATGAACACAGTCCTCATATTGTTAGGGGTCAAGAAAAAGCTCCAAGGGATCAATCCTTCAAAATCCCAACAGTAAATCACGTGAAATAAAGAGGCATTGTCTTATGCATCAGCGGTAAGTATTTCATCACAAAATGATGGTTCGTGCCATGAGAACAGCGTATGAATGTGACGACGGTAAATTAGGGTGGGGAGGGGGGTCTCACGGGCAAAGAGAGAGTAGGACAGTGAAAGAGATAGGAGAGTTGGTGGAAAGTAACAACTGGGGAACTAAATTATTCGAAGATGGACTTTTTAGGTACGAAGGGAGACCCTTCACAGGAAAATTGAATGGGGGGGGGGGTTTGTAAATAATGAAGAATGGTAAAAATGTCTTGGCTCAAATGTCTTGGCTCAGAGTGTTCTACAGATGTTTTGCACTTGACGTCACTCCTATTGTTACGTCACCATACTGGAGGGAAAACAGACAGACACCCCGGGAAGCGAGTACATTACCGAACGTTATGAGCATGGATAGTACGCATAACGGATATCTAAGACGAATCGTTGCGTCCCCATATATAGGCAGGCCACGCGGCGCCACTGCGAAATCTCTGTATCTGATGAATAGATGAGTTGAGACTAGCTTATACCAAATCTGGAATTTCATTAAATCTAAGGAAGTCCCTCACTTATCCCCGTTCTGTAATTTTCTTATCCCAATCGAATAATTATCCCCCCCCCCCCGCCCTAATCCTGTGGTTACTGTCCCCAACGCCAAGTCCAATATGGTTAGGCTGTTGGCTGGGCAAGCAGGCACGTAAAGCCTGCTTCACAGATCCAGATGCCCAAATTAACCAAGTAAACCTTCGTAGGCCTTTGAACTTTTGAAAGCACTTTTCGTGCCCTTAACAACATAGTGCTCGTTTAATAACGGTAAAAACGAGAGGAACTAGGTTGTTTTGACAACCACCTGCGAAAAAAAAGGACCATACAAAGCAGCATATATAAGAACAACAGATATCCTGTTCGACGGACTTGAAAAACACCGTAAATCACATATTTGTGACGGTTTTAGAGGAGAAACGTATTTTTGAAGTTCCCTTGGAGGAATTTTAAGTACAGGAGGTAGCTAAACAAAATAATACACACTACTGAACAAAATATTCGCGTCGAATGCTTTACAACTTTGACTTGGTCACGTCACAATGATGAAAACACACTTCTAACTTGCGAGTAAAGCCAACAAACTCACTTCTGAACTTTCTTTGTACCCTTTCTTGCTTATCAAGAGTAATATTATTTTGATAACGGCAGAAAAAATAAATTTGTGGAGCGAGAGCGTGTTGATCGGTTTGCACGGACTTCACCCTGAATACCTTTTTGCCTTTGAATACAACGTGTGGATGTGTACGTGAACCTCTCTGTATTCACAGATGTGAAAATGACATTTTGGAATATTGGCGGTTTTAATCATTAAAATGGTTGAAAATCGGCACAAATTTCATCAAATATTAACATTTTCACAGGAGAATCCCTTTCTGATACCTGTGTATCATGAGTAAGCATTGGTTAAGTATGCAAACTTATGACATCAAAAGAAAGACTCCCATGATACGCCTTACGTTATACTTTCTGTACTCATACCCTTTATTTAAAGGACAATTGAGAATTTCATATGTCCCGGCCCCCAGCGGTTTGTTTTGGAAGCACGTATGTTCTTCTTCTTTACAAATATTGATCGTAAGTATAATATATATATAGGCCTACCAAAAGACATACCGACATTGCGCAACATTCACGTCATCATATCGCAAAAGAAAATAATAAACATAAACACTATTACAATGGATTTTCATTCAGGATTTAATTCTGCAGCTTTTGAATAAAGCCAGCTCCTTTCTAAAGACAAACGGATGAGTGTGTGAGGAGGAAAAAAAATGATTGAATTATGATTGACGCTACGACTATTGTAAGTTTTGTCGTGTGGCAGGTTCAATGGTGTTGTGTACAGAAGGTACATTTATTTTCAACAGTGCCATCACTTTTTGCAACTGGGTGTGACGGCTATTGTAAACAGGCTGTTCGGAAAAGATCAGGCAAAATACGCACATCAGTCGGTTTCACCTACAAATTCAGTAGAGGTGAATGGAAGACAAAGGTAAAGGGTGGGGTAGTATGCTATTGTTCTGAAATCTATTTGTTAATTTTTCCAACATCTCAGACGTTTTGTTTTGCACCCTAATTCGTGTTTCATTTTGGTGACTCGCTCTTGCAGTCTATATGTTATCATAAAAGATCGCAAGCTTCAAATGCGACACCAGCACGATCTGCTGTCCTACAGTAAATGGAGCTTTTCCTCGAGAAAGCGTTGGAACAAAACTTACAGTAGTAACAAAACGTAAAACAAGTGAGGAGAATGTTGATCAGGTTATTACGAATTTGACACTGTAAACTCTGTTGCTTCAGTTGGCGTCGATTTTACAGAATTTTTGTCCATTTTGATTTCCATAAAGATGGTACAAAAATTTTTCTGTAAACTATTAAAGAGGCTCATTGAGCTGTTTTGTGAAATTCACTCAATTTTTCTAAACCGGTCAAGTTTCCTTCACATACTAATGACAAACAGTCAAACTAAAAGGATCCCAAAGTTTAACATACGTTGGAACATTAATGAGTGAGTAATCAACGATTAACTTTGGTTTTTGAAACTTTGTCACCAGACATTTTCACACTAGTACATTCACATGCACACAATCAGAGCAAGTAACGGTCAAAAATTCGAAAAAATTGACAGTTTTCATATAAACTATTGGATGTGAAACTTGATTGATTATGCTAATTTTGAGTATTGTCGTGTGTTTGTATACTTCAAAATCACCGCAATCTTTACTGATATCAACTCAATGAGCCCCTTTAAAATGTAACTGAATCGACGATCTTAAAGGGAGAAATCAATCCACTCGCCGGACGTTTCTCTTTATTGTTTTTTCTTCAAGCAGCCACATAAAACTGTCGATAAGGCGTTTCTTAAAAACCCAGGACCGCAATTTTTGAGTTCAAAGGTTATTTTAGCAGGGACCTGGAATTCTTGGTAGCCCAGCGAATGAGAAGAAAGAAGAAGAAAGAATTTGCACCCGTGGTTATAGGCCTAGAAATAGACCAAAATGAAATGAGAGGAATCTTTGAAGTATTAAAAAAAAGAGGTTTAAAACTTTGGAAAGAGAACCACCCAGGAAGATGGCACCGACCTAATTTTCTGTAGATTATTGACAATTGAAAGATGCGCAATGTTTGACAACAGGAAACTTTATATGCTTCCATTTGCAACATCGGGAAGTAATTTTAGGGGTCACTGTGCAAAGAGGTAGGCCCATAGACGTTGAGGTAAACACAGCAACAGATAGTTAACTTTTAAAGAAAGTAGCAAAATAACGTCAATCACTACGAGGAGGTTCCGGAGAAACATACCTAGGACGAACTATGTTGAGTCATTAAATGTTTCACTAATGTATACAGCTTTGGAATATTATTCCTTCCTTGAAACCTCCAACGGACTTGCACAAATATGCAAGTCACAACAGGGATCAATCCTCCACAGGCCAGCTCTTGACTATAATTACTGAGTGAACCGTCCCGGAATTGGACCCCCCTCCTTCAATAAAAAAAAATTGATACGGAATTCAGAGGAGACACTCAACCAAAGGATGGCACAGTTCCGATGCTACGGAATTTTGTTGAAACCTCACTTTCATCAGCCTGTTGCCATATAAAAATCTCTGCATTTTTTTTTCATCAAAGATTGTGGGATGGACAAGAAGTAAGTGGTTGGGAGAATTAAAACTATCGGCTGGGGCGGTGAGTCACTGCCTTAAATAGGCTACTTTACAAGATTCACTGGAATACAAACAAATAGAACTTAACAAATGCCACTGAAAACAAAGAAAACAACAACACAAATTTATAAAAAACAACAACAAAAACGCAAGTTATATGTGTCGATTTGTTTGCTTTCATGGATCAAGGACCCTATACCGTACCACCATCCAAGAACCCTTAAACAGAACTAAAATCGTCTTAGGACCACCTGAAAGTCTAGTAAAACCATCTTCTGAAGTTGACCTCGACCTGTGAACTTTGCATGTCGTCAACGGATCACCCCATCGTCGTTTTAATATCGTTACTTTTGGGGGGAAATATTGACAAATCATTGGGGATTTTATAGCATTATAATTTACCTGGCAGACAGAAATCAAACGTTAATGGACAACTGGACATATTGTTTGGAATATGCTCATCGCTTCTTCTGTCGATCGTTTAGTTTTTCTCTCTCTCTCTTTACAACTTTATTGCCCAAAGTACATATAAGATTTGGTGACGTAGTGTCAAATTTGGAAAAAAAAAATTTAAATAGAATTTCGGGATGTGCCATAATACGAGTGGATGTACAGTAAACAAGGATGTTTATAAATCTTTATTTAGACAACCTCGCAGTTCAACAAACCATCGCCGGCATTGAACCTGACCTTTGACCTTGGATGGCCAATACGTCATCATTCTTTAACGATTGTCTGCGTCTCGGTGAGTCTGCTCCTGTCAAGGATGGGTGACATATTGCAAACTATTTTCAAGACTATCGTCGAGCAAAATTTGGACCTATTGCAAGCATCGCGGTCTCAATCAACAAACCTTTGGAAAGGGATACGAAATATGATAGATGGCTATAAATGTACATAAACACACAAGATTATTATTATTATTTTTTTTCGATAATGTAACTTTCACACTAAATATTTATTACGGTGCTTGCATACATGGAAATGGTACCAAAGAAATTTGGAAAGAAGTTCGAAACGGTACGGATAAAGACATTTCAACCCTTCCCAGTTAAGAACATGAACAACCAGAAAGTCAAATGACATTACACATGGAGTCAGGACTTAGTTAAATTTGGCTGTGTTGTTGCTTCGTGAACCCTAACCTTAATAATACATCCCTATTGTTGTTTTTTCCGAGGACTTTAGAAATCTATAGAAGTTCTCTCTGAGGACCTGAAATTCTTTTGTTCGTGTCTTCGGAAAGTATTACAATATAAAAGCACACATACACACACGTAATCACCGTCCCTAGCCTGCCGTCGCAAGGAATCAAAAAGGGAGTTTGCGTGAAAGTATGCACAACATTGGTTTACCTGCATATGGATTGTTACGGATGCGGGATTACTATAGCGGTAGAGATATAGTACGATTATTTCAGCGATGGCGTGCTATAACCTTTTTGTTGCTATGTTTATTTCTCTCTCTAATTGTCACAAGATCTTGATCGGCGTGAGTTCCTTTGGAATATTCCCCTTTTGCTTCAACAAGTAAATGTGTCACAATTACGTTCGATTAATAATACATTGAATATACCGACATCGAACCCTTAGTCCGTCCACCTCCTTGTAGTCCTCGTTCCCAATATGTCTGTTGTCCTCCCCCCCCCCCCCGTCCCTCTCCCCGTTTTTGAAGAACATACATGTTATTATAAGAGTGAATTCAAGTACAGTAACTCGTTGACTGAAGTGACAGCTAAGGCAACTCATAGTAAATCACTCTAAATATGTGCCTCGGACAAGAGTGACATTGGGAGCTGCTACGCAAAGCGCCAATAGCTTCCCCCCCCCCCCCCCTCAGATTAAAATCACGCACACATACACACACACACATGGTCAGCACCATAGCAATATAAATTTTGTGCTCTTTTCGGTCACAATTTTGTTTTAAATATTCTCAGGAGGACTAGACTTCGGCAATGGGATGGGGGGGGGGGTTGAAAGTCACTCTCCAAGGGGTCTTGGATAACTTAGTACTACTATAGCGTAGTAGAAGACAATTAATTTTTTGCTCTTCAGAGTGATCCTCTGTACAGTTAAGATTGACCGTCTGCCCACCTGCATAGCGCCCCTCCCCACCTTATCACTCATACCATACAAGTATCAATGAAGACTTACCATCCCTTGTACTACATACTGACGTAAACATGACGTCAGATCATGAGATTAACTGAGGTATGCAGACCCTCACACGATGTTCTACGAATCACAAAGTGACAGTGGCACTAATAGTCGAGATTTATTTGCAAATATTGCTAACTGTTTTGCAGGCAATATAAACTTTTAAATAGTCTGAGTTTTATGCGATGATTATTTTCGTTGGGTACGATCCATTGAGGCTACGAGAAGTGTTGACAGATTTGTGAACTAGGCCATGTCATACCCGCTTGATGAAAATAACTTCACTGAAGTGAGATAGCTGTCTGACAAAAACAAGCTTGACAAGGAATAAGCACGGAACACGCTACAACTGTATGAAAGAAAACAGGATTGCAGGGCGCCCCTCTCTTGATATCCGTCCTGAAATTGACATCATTGACATATGTCAATGTTGTTAATACTTCTGTCGCACTTGGCGCGCCATGCATGGAAATGTACATGTGCAAACGTACGAAGGGAAGCGGGGAGGGGGGGTATGAGGTGATGGAAGCTAGACATTGAGAGAATGAGAAAAGAGGCGCACTCATTATTTGTGTAAGTGCTTGTTAAGCTTGTTTACGCGGAGAAGTGACAACTGGGGAAAGAGGGTAAAGAAAAGAAAGGCTGAGGGAGGCCTCTGTTGAAGGTCCACTGTGGTGTCACACAACCATAGATACACAGATCTGCAAATTCTACGAGGGAAGTTTATGTTTCTAAGGAACTTTGAGAGTCACGTGGCAATACGATAGTCTGTATAAGGTATGTGAGTTTTTGTTGCAGCATCGTCGGGTGCCCGAAAATACCTAATCACTCGCTTTTTATAAGGTCAAATGTGAAATGAGTCTTCCTTTATCTTTGCGTCATCATTATGTTAATATATACATGGTGCCATCCGATGAGATAAGGAAGTTAAAAAAAATTCTTCCGTTGTAGTTCCGATTAGTATATCGGGTGCAAAAGTCATGTTGTATACGGTTCCTTACTTTGCTTTGATATGCAAAGTCACTTCATCATTTGCTTTCAGTGTACCGTATCCGCCATGACAGGGCAAAGTGTACAAGGCAAAAAGGCAATGTGCATCAATTTGTGTCAGCAGGCTTTTGATTACGATATATATCGTCAGCACAAATATCTGATACCGTCAGTCGTTTTAGAAATCCTTTCCTTTATTTTTTAAAGTATTGAGCATATCAAATTCATTTTAATTTTAATGCGTGGATCGTAATATAGAGATGCCTTGGAAGACGTGATCCTCAAAATCTATACCCACACGATGGTAGTTCATTCTCTCAAGCTGCGTAATCACATCATTCATGCATTGTTCAACTTAACACACATAGTTGTTGACATTATTAACCCAATTTTTCAATTTTCTTTGAAATCAGAAGAACTAAATTTATGCCCAAACTGCAGACGATTGATAAACGAATCCCCCTTCCGGCTGTCTCTAGAGTAAAAAAAAATTGATTTGTGGGCTCATATCTTTTATTCCTTGTTGTTCCTTAACCTTATTTTGCAAAACTGTTCCGACGTGAAATAATTTCTTTATTCTATTTTTTTTTATCACGTCGAATTTATTCTTTCTCTCATTTTTTTCTCTACAAAATCGTTCACTAACAAGTAAGGTCGGCAACCTTTACTATTAAACAGGAAATACAAACAAGATAAATCCTAATTCCCTACAGCAAAAACATTCCTTTTCTTGTCTTACTATTTTATATTCATGACTCTCCTTCTTGTTCAGATTACGTTGCTGTAGTTAGGAGATGAACCGTTGACCCAGGCGAATGGTGAAAGATTTCATTATATGATATATGGTCATGTTGAAGCGGGGGGGGGGGGGACAAATAAAGCCGGCAAACCTAATTTATGTCTGAACACGGAAATGAAAAGATCTGAACTTACATCCTAAAAGAGCTTCATCCACGCGTTTCTTGTCCCACGCATGCCCGCTTAAAGCAATATTTGGCAAGTTTGGCGCTCCTTGCATGTTATTGACGTTTTCAAAGACGTTACATATTGCAGACGGTTGAGATGTCGTGGCAATTGTAATGGTTGTCAGTGTGCCTAGTTTCGACTCTCCGTCCCAAATTTCATATTTTTAAATACGCCTACAGATAGATATAGATGGATATTTAAACGTGGTCTCATTAAGTCTTAATTTCCCACGTACAGTCTACTGGTAGACTCCAGAAACATTCTTCATTGAGGCGATGTACAGTTACCCTCGTCCATGCATGTCCACCCCTTGAACGATACTATTTTCCAAAGGGGAGGGGGGTTATTATGAAACCAGTGTCAATCAAATTCTGATTGCCGATGTGATGTGGGACCCTTCAACAACAAATTAACAACTCCATGCAGTTGTGAACTTTCCTCATTTGATGCGTAAATACATGCTAACGAGTACTGAGGAACCTGAATGGAGTCAAATTAAAGGAAAACACCCACCCAGTAACTCGCTAGCCCATTCGCCATCCCATAGCTCCATCAAAAAGCCATGGCTTAAACAACATCATGTGACTTAATTACAACCTAGCTTTATACCTTCCCCCCACCTCTAACATACGACGCTTTAACCTTGAACGTACGTATCGGAAAGGAATTTTGTCCGTTGCAAGCCATCGATGTTTTGCAATTACTGTTTGTCCTATGTCTTCCTTGAACAGGGGATCATCTCCTTTCTACAAAAACATGCACCCAACCTACACACCATATCCAGGCCTGTGAAAAATCGTAGCCGTAAAGCTGTAGGGCAACTTTGAGGTTCAGCGGTCCGTTAAAAAAGTGCAGAATATAATGCGTTTGTTCTCCCTCTAAATACGAACGAATTATCCTGTAGTCGAATGTTTAAAGAGTTTGTATCTTTAGTGGTCGATATTCATCATCCTCCTCGTTCGATAATTGACCTAAGCTACATCAAAGAATGTTGGCTACAAAAAGAGACTTGTGTATCACACGACATTTGAATAAAATATCGCGGCCACTACTAGCAAGATTGAAATTGAAGTAATAAACAGTGTGATGGTTAAAAAATAACAGAAAAAACCAAGGAAAAAGAAATAAGGGATAATTATTTTTCTTCAACCAGCTAAGAATCTATGAATCTTTTAGCCATTGAAGTAATTCCAAATTTTAACGACAAACTAATTCCATACCGTTCAGACGACATTAGTCACGTGGTAATTACAGTCATATGATTTGCTGGGACGCTTATCAAGATCAGAAAGATTATGTCTATGATGGAATGTGGCTTATCTCTAATCTTGTCTTAATTGTTTGTTCGAGGGCCTTGTATTGCCATTTTGTACACATGCACTTCTAAATGTATTGGGTAATAGAAGGTGCTTGAACTACTGTAGCACGCAGGTATCGGCTCAGTAGGCAGCTCCCTGGTGGGCCTATCGGTTCCCTAATTATCTGTAATCCTATTGACATTAAACGCTGACAAAAGAACATTTTTGTGATGATTAAGTCTGTTACCTTCAAACAGGGTTGGCGATTATCGCTCTGTACCATTAATTAGTATGACTTTAATGCTAGGATTCACACCTACAGGGCAAGTTCCATTTTGTGCATAGCATGTTAGCAGTACGGTACGCAACTGCTCTGACTGACTGACTGTCTCCACCGTGCCAAATTCTGCTCAAGGAAGATTTGTCCACCCAACTCGAAATTTCCAAAAATCGAAATGATGTATCTTTCGTAGCTCATCCTATGCATAACGTTTTGATGAGAAAAAGGGTATTGCCTATGTTCATTGGTGAGACTGAATGGTTTAAGAATGATTTAGTCTAAGCTGTTTTCTTTGAATGTCATGTAAATTAAGCGCAACATTTCCTTAAAGACAAAAACTCATCACCCCAGACAGTTTCAATTCTCCGAACCAACTACCTCTAGTCCCTCCCTCAGGCTGTGTTAAATTCCTCCACACGTGTAGTCAAAACGATGGATCCCTGAGAAGGCTGTGTAATACGAGCTGCTCTGCATCTTTCGAATTTGCTGTCAATCTAAGAGTACTGTAACTTAGAACCATTTGAGAATTTTGCTTTCCGGGAGGTAAAAATATAGCTTCGTGTGATGCAATACAGCCTTTCAGTCCTCTTAAAACAGACGCAAATTTGTGTTACATCGCTGCAAGAAATCTTAACGTGATATCATACATTTTATACCATCTGAAGAAGACATAACTGTGCTCCCCGATGGTAGTACATCTACTTGTTCTGTCATATGTTTAGTTATAATGCAGGGAAGGTGTTCTCAGGAAATGATTGATTAACGGAACTGTTTTGAAGTCCAGTAGCCTATACATGTAGGCCTACAAATTCATGTAATCTGCAACATCGTCAACATTGTACAATAAAGACAGGACCATGACCGCGTCATTTGGGAATCGTATCGTATACATAGACTGTTAGCCAAACAAAATGAGTCACTATGTAATGATGCTATATAGTGACAGAGAAAGAATAACAAATCAGCTCAAGTAGGAAGCTGAAGGTACAGTAACAAGTGATTGATTGCTCTTATCAATCAAGTTAATACACTTGTTTGTTTTGTATGCTCACCTGTGTAAACAATTGCAGTTTGAGTAAGTGAATGATAAAGGAAACAAAGTCTACTAATATGTATTTCCAGACATCAGACGGGAGGCGTTGACAGTGTAGTTGTAATATGTTTCAGGCATATGATACCAGTTCTGCGAAAACTACATATGACGCGGTCATGTTGTGACTACATATATGCAATATCTATGTAGGCTAGGCAGCCACATCTGGTAACTCACCACACTGCAATGTATGTGTGCTTCTCTAATCTCTTGTCGTAAGTTTACAAATAACATCTAAACCAAAGCGGCATAAGTTGGCGTACGTATCCTAGTCTTAGCCTAATAGTATTTCAGAGGGTAGGCTACAAACCAAAAAGTAAACATTGGAAGAGTAGTTTTCATTCTTCTTCATGATAAAGAGAGAGATTTGAGAAGGAATTCACGAGTGGAATGAATACACGGAAGCTCAAGAATCACTGAATAACTAATTGCAGAAAATTGCATATTCTTAACACAGTGATTTGTAACAGACAATTTGCTTAACAGATTCTATTCCACACAAAGCCCACTTTGAGGCAGTATCGGGGTCATTAGTACGTTTTGTTTGCTTTAGGTTGTAAAGAGTTTTGTAGGAATTTAATCCGCATTGCATGCCTGCCATCGATTCAGAACATATCCCAAGTTTTCACAGTTTTCGTGTATAGCTCTGTGAGAGCAGGGAGTATAGCGTCATGTGTAGAGTAAGCTCAATGGTCCCACTCCAGGGTGTTGCTATTCAAGTTGACAGCAACTACATGGTCCTACACTATACGTCTTCCATTGAACCTATCAAAGGAGGTCGTACCACTGGCCTCCGATTAACACTTCATGCAATGCAAACAGACGTCGAGATTCGAGAGCACAGATCAAAGGAAGTACGAGGAGGAAGTGTTAAGGGGGAGGTGAGTACTGGTGGAAGGGCGGAGGGGGTCTCGCTAAAGTCTCTGGCCAGTAGATCCCATACAATTTGATAATCTATCCTACGCTTAACTGCAGTGTACTTATCTGCAACTGAGGATGGTACCAAATGCACTTGAAAACAATATATATTTCATTCCCCTTGACACGTTTGGTGAAGTTGATGTGACGATAATAGCTTAAATAATTATGATAAAACCCGAGACTTTAGACATTTCAATCGTCAAGTCTACTGAGGTGGAAAACTTGTAGGCCTATGCATGCAGTCTGCTCATTCGATCAGTTACTATGGTCCGTAACACCAATTCATGTCAAAAGGTCCATAGCAACAAGATATCTGTCACCGAGTCTTGTAAACCTTCGATGAAACGAGCACATTGTATGTATGTCATCAACCTAGTTCATGAATGTTGTTAAGGTTATCATGTCACATGTCACTCTGGGAGTAAAATTTCAGTCAAGGATTACAAGTGGGTGTATAGTGTCACGGGGCTAAACGTAGAAGATAATACCCAGTATAACTATCTCTTTTTAGTGCCACGAAGGGAAGATAAAAAACCACCGGGGCTAGACGTAAACATGGGCCAGAGGGGCACGTGCCCAGGGGCATGCACATGTTTAAATTATTTGCATTTTCTGGGTAGAGTATTCCAGACTGAATCTAGAGCTAGGAAGCCTACGATTAACGGTTCCATACGATTAACCGTATTTGACAATAGCAACTTCCTGCTTGAACAAAAGGAGCTTGCACAGCTAGTTTTGGGTGACTTTCTATTTTTTTTATGCCCAACATGTGGGGGAGGATAATGACCTAGAGGTGACAGAATATGCTGGATACAGATATAGACACCACAATGAAATATCGTTTGCAATTTCTTTTGTACCGTACTATTTTATTATTATTTTACTGTCTTATTAAGTGTCAGGATGGTAAAATAACAGATTTGTTCTCTAGACAAGTAGACATGTAGTAAGATCTACATAACCGAAAGGTAAACACTGCCCTTCGCCACAACAATACAGTATAAATGTATGCCTAAGGCCGACAACTAGTCAAACGATCGATAATTGTTCCCCCCTGAAGCCTTGTAGCTGTGGAATACTTGTTTGTCAGCCAAGTCAGTGTAAGTCGATCAGTTTCAACAGTCACGTTATGTAGTGGCAGTCACTTCACGATGTACGTTTTCAACATATGACTGTATGGTCTAAATACAGACAATACACATTAATGATAAACACACTAGGGGAAAACGAAAGTCGGTTTGTGATAGTGTTTGCTATTAGTTTTGTCCTTGTCATTTTTATGTACATATTTTGGAAAGACGGTATACATTATTTAGGGATTATTCACATTAACCCCATTCAGTTGGCATCAAGAGTTCACGACTGACCCAAGAAGGCTATATAAGGAGAGAAAAGCATTTTTTTCTTTGTCGAAGGTTGCGCACAATTGTCTGCTTTTCTTTGCCAACACATTTGATTACAAGAAAATCAATAGGACATGACAGGCATGTTAGGGAGATGCATGCGGTTTAAAGAGAAGAAAATCTAGAAGCTTTTCTTTAAACCTTGTTTTCAACGTTATGTCTCGCGTTGACAAAATATAACCATATTTCTCCAGAAGTGACCATGCTTTTCTAATACATCGGGGAGCCTAAACAGAAGACAGGTCACCCAGTTAAGGACAATATATTCTATACGGTGCTTTCCTTTCCCGCTTCGTGGCACTTTCATAATACGTGCCACCGACTCGACAGTGCAGCCAATCCTCACATGATATCATACATGTTTATACCTTCTCGAGAGGAACAAACCTAACTATTTATGTTCTATCATGCAAAGGCCTTCTCGAGACATGATTTTAGCACATTGTGCGTATTTTGTGAGGACTATAGGTGAACAGTGTGAATAAAACAGTTTATTCATGCTCCCATCAGATAAAGCCACCAAATCCATAGGTTTGTTTTCTAAGATTTCGCATTCTCTTCTCAGGAAATGAACTGTATGTATTGTTACACCTGATATACCTGACAAGTTATGGTCAGAGATATAGGAAATGTCATGGGATCAAGTCGAGAGACTCGTTAAAATACATTATATCATGTTATGGGTTAAATGAACACAGGGAGTTGCTACGTTGCGAAGTAGAAACTCACTGGTGGATATAAGTCAGGAACTAGTTACATTGTTAGTTAATAGTTATGCTTTGAAACGTGGTTATGGAGGGCAGTATACAGAGTGTTCATAGCAAAGAAAATTCCTGTAACTACCTGAACCAGAAGATCAGATCATGAAAACACGAACCTAAAACAGTTTCTACGACAACCTATACAAACATAACTGCTAATTACTTACTTATCTAACAGTTCTTACACTAAAAAAGCAGTTATTTGTTAGATATTAACAGAATAATCATTGAAGAAAGTGTCATTTTACAACCACCATGACTGATCATATTGGCAATGGCAATTACAAAACCTTTAAGAACAATGCGTGTTTATTTTTGAAGCCAGTGCAGAGGCTTAAAAAACAATTGCTGATATAATGGCAGTGAACATCAGTAATTCGCTTGTTTTGTTTGAAAATAAAGAAGCGTATTGTGTATACCAGTTGTTTTCAAACATTTTTAGACTACAACCCTCTTTGGCCATCTTGAACTGGCCAAATGTCCCTCTACCCCCCGTACCTTCCCCACGTTCCATCACTCATAGTCGGATACGCAACAACTATATTGTTTTTCTCGGTTAACTTTTTCTTTTGGCAGGAGCATCAAACTCTGCAGAGGGCAAACATACATGTGGAACTGTTGTAGAGAGCCCAAATGTAGCTAAGCCATTGTGAATTAAGGGTGATCTTGGCGCCAGTTACCCCTGATATCAATACCCACACCCCCCTATTCCCCTTGCAATCTGTAGAGCCCACCTGCGTCAGTCTTCCAACCCCCCCCCCCCATCCCAAGTGTAAGGACAACTTCGAGAACCACTGGTATAAACGATAAATATAATAGTGTATAGCGACGGAAAAATATTCGATACATCTTTGCAACATGCATTTTATGATAACATTAACTTATCTCGAAGAATAAAATGTAAATGATAGAACAAAGCAGCATGGAAACTTAGCTATCTAGACAATGGGCGAGACACACAATGACATCTGCTACGGATTTGATACACAAGTCATCAGAAAGAAGTAAATCGAAAGTCTACTAAAATATTTAGTTTATTGCGGTAATAATGGTATTATTTAAGTATCGTATATAAAAATAAAATGAATGCAATGATTTGCTTAGCGTATGGGTTATTTTGGTCTCGTTAGTTAAGAAATTGAATAGATGAACACTTTGAAACACACTGTACAGAGCCTATACACAAGTCATTACAGTCACAGTAGCAGCAATTAATGTATCATCAATTTACAACAAATGACACACACACAAAAAAATGAATATGGAAGAACAGTGTTGTTGTTGGAAGCAAAAAAAGAAAACACAAATACAGCACTTACTTATGAAGTATTAATGATAGAAAACAACTTACGTTAACAGAAAATAGAACGTAATGGATAGCATATACTACCAAAAATGGTGGTGCGTCAACATTAAAGTGATGATGTTTCAGGTTAATGAGAAATGGTGTTTGTGCGGTGATGAGAACAAATGTACAGTACGTTAGTATTCTGGGAATGAAACTGTGCGATTGCTTCTCTAAGTACAGGCCGGTGACGTTATTATTAAAATTCCAAGCGAGATCGAAAGTGCTTCATGATGTACTCTTACCTTGAACTAAGATAAGTTTCCCGCTACATCTGGCCTTTCCGGCAGAGTTCCTAGCCTCACACATAAAACTCCCTTTATCGGATTCCAAAACTCTCGGTATTATGAGCGAAAACCAACCATTGGGACCAGATTGAAATTTGTAGCGGTCATGGCCCTCTAGTACGCGCTTTCCGTCCTTATACCATATAATCTCCGGCTTAGGGAATCCATCGATTTTACATTCAAACTTAACCTCGTACGTTACAGGCAATCCAACCTCAACATGATGGAACTTTTGCAAAAATACTGGTGCTTGAGCGACGACAAAGTCCTGTTTTTTTGGAACATTGTTATTATCGTCGTCGTCGTCGGGCCTGCGGCCCGTTCTCCTCGAGTAAGGCGAGGAGGACCTGGTCCCTCTTTTGTGAGACAAGTAACTCTCCATTGCGTTCGGGTGTGAATGTTTCTGTGGAAGTGATTGCATAGGTGACTCGTGAATGTCACAAGTTGAATTAGAAGAAGACGTGGAGCCTACTTGCTCCTCTTCAAAATCCTTACTACTTTTTGTTGACTTAGCTCCAACGTTTACATAGCTTCCATCGCGCGCTGACAACGGTAGCTCGGTTCCTACGGTATTTCTATCGGCACTAATCCCTTCAGCGACTCTTGCCTTAGTCACCGACGAAGATACCGATGCGGTTGTTGTTGTTGTTGCGGTGGTTGGTGACACAGGTGTTTCCGAGTTCACCTCAAAGGATCGCGACGTTTGCTCAGATAATAAGATAACGTCTTTATCCACCTTCAGTTCGCCACCGTTCGCAGCCGATGTCAAATCTTTCTGTTTGCCGAGAGAAACGTTCTGAACGGCACGCTCTTTGCCCTCCCCGCTTTCGTTCTCCAAAAGGTCAGAATGAGCTCCCCATAAATCCTGACGCGAGCAAGGAATGTTGGCACCGGCTAATGTTTCCTGGTTTGACGAAACATCTCCAACTTTCGGTAAATCATCTGATCGGTCTTTGGCCGTGGTAGGTTTGTTGACGTAACTGTTAATTTGACGGGATCGTGCTTCCGAACTGTCTTCGTCCAAATCAGATGCCACGACGCAACGATCTCTTGTTGGCGATTTCGGACGCCGTTTGAGTATGGACTTCAATGCGGGAGGTTGTTGCTCTGTTACTTGCAAAACGCTATCTTTTGTTCCGTCAGAGTCGATCGATCCTCCTTTATTCGTGTCTTTCTTTGCCTCTTCCTTTCTCATGCCATCACTGATAGAATAACGATCACTAAACTCGCTTAGAACCGAGGCCTCAGTCGCAGTGGGTCCATCGACTTGTTGCAGCGCCCCCGTCTCATTAGAAAGGTGGCGATTGACGGAGCTATCTTCAATAGAAATTGTAAAGTTGTCTCCCTCAAAGTTTGCAGAAGTTCCTTCTAGAGCTTTCACACCTGACTTTACCTTCCTGTCACGTAACTCTTTCCTCGATATAAGGGAGCTGTTACCTGTGTTAAATCCGTAACCCGCTTCATTCAAGGTGGCTGCCCCAAGACTATGCGAACTCCCCTTATTGATTCTTTCTTCAGAGACACTTGACTGGCTTCGCTCATCAATCGCTACCTTTTGTTCCTTTTGGTCAACAGAAGCGTAGCCTTCGCCTGTTATTCTCCGGTTGTGCTCGGTTAAATGTGTCAGATAGTCGTTCGGTTGAATCGGTGAGGTTTCTGAATTTACCTTTTCTGTTTTGCTTCCTCCAGATTTCGATGTTTGTGTAAGAGAATCTTTCAAGTGCCCTTTCTCTTTTCCTTCGCCTTTATCAGTTGCTTGATCCTTGTCCCCTGCAAGTTTGGCGGTTGCGTTTTTCTTTTCGGAAGAATTATCAGGTGTCGGTGAAACGTTTTGCTTTCTTTGTTGAGTTGCAAGTCGCAAAATGCTCATTCTTCCAATTGCACGAACGGCATGAGTTGTTTTCTGTTCGAAAAATAAAAACACAAAAACAGTTTATAAGACAAATATCAGATTGGAAAAGAAACATAATGTAGACGGTTGGGATAAATAGCAATTAAAAATAAAAGGTCCAAAGCGTCCCATATAATTTATGGCTTGATTAATATCGACGCTTCTTTAAACGTATCGGAAGTATCTTTGCGAAGTATTTCGAGTGAATTTATGAGATCGATGCATCAATATCATAACGACAACTTCGATGCTTGACTCACTGCTTGACAAACATGAACACACCACAAACATGACAAACATGAACACACCATTAAGTCTTCTAAAGCCAAATTCTCCATTTGGGCTTCGCATGTAAAAATGCGCTCTTTCTGCCGCACAGAAGTCACCAGTGGCTGTTGTTGACCATTTTTCCATCATATCAGTTTTCACATCAATCTTCTTACCCCACCACCCCCTTTACCCGATCACCCCCCCCCCCGACCCCTGCCTCCCCTGTCTCTCTTTGATATGAGACGATAATGCATCTTAAGACTAGACTTTTAAAAAAAATGCCAGAAAGAAAGGTTGACTCACTTTAGAGTCAAGAAAAAGGACTGAAATGAAAACAGTCATGTGCACTGCTTAATGAATGCATCATTGCGACTTGATTACATATTTTAAAAGAAAAAAAAAAGTGCAATATTGCAGAGCATAAATTAAGAGAAATCGCTCTTTTAAAGCTTGAATATATTTCTTAATTTGTATACACTCAGCTCTTGACATTTAGCTTTGTGTATACACTTCTAATACGTTTACGGGGTTTGCATTTTGTTATTACAGGCAAACACCCTCTCACCTTAGTCTCACCTAAGCTCATCTGATACTGTAGGTTTACTGCAAGACCATGACTGTGAGGACGTAGGGGAAGCAAGGAACCACTAAGAGCATGTAATTTGCAGTTGGTAATTTGCGTTGTGAACTGGTAAGGGGCATGCTAAGTAGGCTGTGTTGGGAAAACAGGAACTTGCAATCTTTCAGCGAGATTAAGTGCCTCTTAAAAAACGGAAGCATAATCTAACTACTAAAGATCACGATTTTAACGTTCTAACGACAAAAAGTTGTAAACACAGTAAACGCTGTCAGTGTTATTTGCGAGGGGAACGTGCTACACCCCACAGGCACAGACAGAGCAGTTACTTAACAACTGAATTAGGCGATAATTATTTCAAGCTACATAAAAGTTCAAAAAAGAGTTTTTTTCGTCATGGGCACCCTACGATTTAACTCTGGTAATGTATACAAGCATTCATCATTTCTACATTTTCAAACCTGTGAATAGCATATGTTTTAGAGGGCGTTTGACTAAAATTGTATGTTGTAGTTTGAACAACTGCTGGACCATACAAGTCGAATAACCCATACAAGACGCGTAGCTTTCACCTCATTCAACCATCAACTACAGAAAGCCCTCCGTCCAGTCCAGTCTCATGTATGTCCATGTCATTCTCACTCATGCTTTAATTCACTGTGACGTCAACATTTTGCACACTAACCGAGACCCATTGTTAAGTGAGCAATTATTCGTTCTTTTGTTAAATTGTTCGTAAAATTCGTACGGGGAAAAACTTGATGAACTTCACAATTATACGATCTTGTTACACCAAATCTGGTATGAAGGTATTCAATTGTAGACGGTTTTCAAAAGAGGGAGAGGGATACCCCCTCCCTATATCACTGTACCACCAGTTGTCACCTCCCCTAAAAAAGAATTTGGATCCTAGCGGGAGGTCGAGCACTATAGGATGTTTCCAGGTCTTAGCTTATCAATACTCGAATAGCTTAAAGGAGAAGGCAAGTCAGGACTTTTGACAATGTTAAATGAGAGACTAACATATGTTGAACACCATTACCAAATTTCAGTTAAATACATTGCTTAATTCCCAAGATATTGCAATTTGAATGCTCATATAAAAATTATGAGGAAGCTACCATTTTGAGATTGTGATGACATCACCAGACCACATGTGATTGAAAAGCTTTTGTTTTTCTTTATATTTCATTGTCAATAAATTTTAACAGTCATGCATAGATTCAAGTCATAGTATTAATGATTTGATTATTACATGATACACCTCAGTAATTCAACACAAAATTTGTACGAGTGTGTTTCGGATTGATAGAAATAATAGGTAAAGAATATAAAGAAATGCAATAAAATTTTTGCTATCTGTGGTTATGTGACATCATTATTCGACTTACTCAAGTTGTTTTACATTCAACTTAGGCAAAAATGGAAGCACCCTTCTCTGAATTTCAAAAGTGTGTAACTTGGATAGGAAACAATATTTCTGAATGAAACTTTGGGAAGATGTTTGTCAAACACTTCTGCTTCACTTTGATAAATATACTCCCAGGGTTTCCTTCTCCTTTAAAGACAACGGGTGGCCTTGTAATTTGCATGGGCGCCACAGTGCGCGTAGCGTTGTAGGTAATGTAGGCCTTCTGTGTACCGATGTGCTTTACTTGGTTGTACAAGTCGACTGTTACTGTTAGTGACAACACCATCGATTCGTAGTGATCACTACGGCAAATTTAAAAGACGGAAGCGACGTAACAAAGTCTTGTGGCGCTCGATTTATGAGACGACAAGTTGTCTTTAGCATTAGGTCGCCAACTCTACAGTATAAATTTACCTGTCGCATGCACAATGAAACTCAAAATATAACTCAGTCCTATACTGATACGTAACATAATGCAATGTTTCATGCCAGTGGTACATACCACGAGGTGGCTCGTCGCTGGGAAACATGACCTACAAACCTACAAACATACAAATCTTTTGAAATTTTCCGTTTATTTTACGTCAAATCAACATCGGCAATTAAGTGTTTGATGCGACCCGTATCGAGCCATTCTCCGACGACACCTTGTTTGGGTAAGTAAATTAAAGGAAATTAGTAATCCTTTTCAGTGCACGATGTAGGTGCATAAGACGGGCACCGGAGAAGATAGAGAATACCATCAAAACAATTGTTTTCACCTCTGAGCCGGCTTCTGACTTCACAATCTATCTATCTATCTTGGGAGCCACTCCGTCCGAGTTAGGGAAGGTAGGCTTATTAAGGTTGTTTTAACAAAATTGGTGTCACTATGAAGCAAAACTTTTCATACGGTATGGTGTAGTTGCGTGGCAATTAGTAAGGTACTCTGCAAGTAAGGCACTCTTTCGAAACATATGTAGTCCACTTTAAGGTAAATGGAAACCGAATGCTGTATCAGTGAATACTATTAACATCGATTCACTAAAATATTGTCTAGAATGTTTTTTTTTTTTTTAAATGAAACATGTTTAAAAGGATAGTCCAAGCAGAAATTTAGCTTTGATATGTTTAAGAGTAAGTAAATGTGACCCTGATAGTAAACTTTCCATTCAGTTCCCATGCATGGTTCTCGCAATTTTATCAGTTCGAGTTACCCCCTTTGCTACCAACAGGGCACTTGAAGCAAACAGGAGGGACATCATCTCTTCATATTGCTAAAGAGTCTTTTGTTTTCTTCATTTTTAAATTTATTATTTTGACCTTGAAATCAGTAGGTGGTCAGCCTAAATACTGGTTACGGGAAGGTCACAAAACTCTCATATCCCTCCTACATTCACATTATGATATCACTATATATTGAAGTATTAAATTTGGTGTATATTTTAAAGAAAAACATAAAATGCTTTATCAATGTGGGGAGATGACATCACTCCTGCTTGCTTCAAGTTAACTGACAGTAACAAATGTAGCAACTTCAACTGATCATATCTCGGAAACCTAACATGGGAATTGAATGGAAGTTTCACTGTATATGATCAGATTCACTTACTCTTCAACATATCAAAGCTATGTTCATGGCTTAGACCATCCTTTTAAGCTTATTAACTTGAGACCTGGCCCGTCCAAAAACAAGAAAAAGGAAGACAATAAAATCAAACAGACAATCAATACTTAATACACGTATACACTATGTAAAAAAATGACTATGTAAAAAAATGCAGACAAACCTGCCATGCTCCAACTTTTTCACCCCACTTAGAAGGCATATCGATGATATTTGCACAAATCCACCAAATTTTCCGAGCAAAAAGGAACACACACACACGCACCTCAGACGTAGATGGTCCGCTGTAAGATTACAAGACCCGGTTATCGCTTAACTAACCATGTAACTTGTAAGTACGTCTAGCACCAATACTATGACACCTTTACAACATCTTAACAAGCAGGGAGATAAAAAGTATCCCAAACTTTAACAAGGGGGGGGGGGGGGGAGCCAAAGAAAAGGAATAAAGGATTGAATTGTATACATGAACAAATGAAGGACGCCTTGTTCTTTGAGACTTCAATCCATTTATCGTGATTTTCTCCATTCTCTTCTTTCATTCTTTCCTCTCTCGATGGACAACAATTATCCTGGAGTGACTTTTTTGTACGAAAACAAGAAAATCACCGGAAGACTTGTGACGTCACTAATGGAGACAAGAGGCTATGCGTCTGGTTGAGGTAAGGAATAGCAAATTGATTACAGGAGGATGGGTACAATGGAGGTGATCCTGTTGCCTTTTCACGATAAATTCCTAACCATGTTTTTTGTCCATTGTCCTCTTTCAAACAAAAGCGGAACAACAAAACGTCGGAACAAAAGCTTTTTAAACAATAGATTACAAAGAAAAAGGTGCGAGACAGGACAAAAGAACAAAAGAAGCAAATTAAACGATGCCGTCCTCATTTGGTGGTATTTGTTGGAAACAAGTAGTCCAAGTTTGTAAAGGGAGCCCTTAATAAGATAATAAAGATTCCCTTGCCTTGTATGTAAGTAGCTTGGTTGAGTCACCTACAGAGGGAATGGAAAGATAGGCGAAACAGAACAGCCACAGATCATATCATCCAAAAGCTCACGAAAGAAGAAGTAGTAATAGCCAATGGGCAGCAAAATTGTATCCAGTCAGGGATTATGTACAGACGTTATATTTCCTTAAAAATGTTCACCATGTTTGTCGTATCACTTTGAATTCCCACACCATTGAATCCCTTTGATTTTGACGGTTAAAACTCGTCTTGCACTTTTACCATGTAAAGGTTTTAGATGAAGTGGGTACATATATCAGCGTATCTTTTGAGCCGGTCTTTAGGAATATTAAATGACCTTGGAATATTATCTAGGTGAAAGTTGGTCAACATGGTGATGAGGCCAGTTGCAGGCCTAATTCAAAATGTTGTTCCATTTCCTTTGAAACTGTGACAACACTTATTTCTTTCTTTTCTTCTAATTTTACTGTATTTATCTGTTTTGATTACACAATGAAAAAATTAAGCTAAAGACTGGTGGTTTTATTTTAGCTGAGGGATAAGACGTATAGCGATCACTTTAATTAGACTCCTTGGTCAATGCTTTAGTTTTGTTGCAGTAAAGCCTACCGAAAAACCTATAGAAAACTTACCGTCATAATAACAAAAAAAAAGGCAAAAACAGCAAAGGGTAAATTGTTAGTGCTTTGCAATGGAGGAGGGTGGAGGGGGAGGGTCGCACAAGAGGAGGGGTGTTTGAGATCGGTTTGGTTGGAAGCAGGGTCTGGCAATACCCATACTTGCGCATCAATGTGATCAGTGACAAAGGCAAATACAATGCTACACTATATATACCAACAGTTTCGTGTCACTTGACAACGATGTTTTGGACTTTCAACTGTGAGAAAGAAACGTTGTTACACTAACAGGAAAACAGTTCTTTGTAAATGGCTTCCCGGAATGTGACAATTATATGAATTAACAACACCTACAACCAAATGAACTTTCTTCTTTTTTTCCCCTCCTCTTTTCACTGTCTTTACTCTATATATGCAGGAACCAGTGTTGCTCTCAAACACCAAATTTAACATCCTTTAATAAAGAAGAACCAACTGAAACCCGCTGGGTGGGACTTCTTAACAAATTATCGCCTCTTTCCACACAATCAACAAACTCTTGAGTATGTACTTGAAGGGGCAAAAATCTCTCTTGAGGGAGACTTAAAAGTTAATCCCGTTTTCTGACCAGAAAGAAAGGTCGGGCCTCTTTTTCTTCCTAAAACCTCTTAATGGATGGAAAAAGGTTGGTAGCAAACAAATCATGAAAAAAAAAAAAATCTGGGGTTAAATTTGAAAGGAAGAAGACAAAAAAATCCTGAAGACCTGGTTGACATGGTTATAGGTATATTGATGCCAAATCACTTTAGGCGTATAGCTTTGCAAAGACGGGGGACAGATCTATGTTTTCTGTTTTCTTTAGTACACAAGGACACACACACACATTGCACACTCTCATTCAAAACAAAACAGAGAAAAAAAAAGAAAAGAAAGAAAAAAAAATGAAAACAGTTGTAGTTGATAGATACATTTACCTTTATATTCTGTGGTATACATGGGCCCAGGTATCTTGTAAAGACCGTATGATCAAGTTGCAGAGAGAATTCTTTCGGATTGTATTGATTTCGTTTTATATCTACTACCGTTCTTCAGATATGGCAAACTTGGATGAAAATGCAAAACCGATGTGGAGTGTTGCGCACTCTTAATTACCTACCCTTGTTACTCGGTTTGGTAAGTGATAACAACATTTTTAAAGACGACAACTGCAGGCCTTTAAAAGAAAAACCCTCGGACCATAGCAAACTATCAATTGTCCTTGAAACAACGGGTAAGTTTACAAAGAATAACATAATTCATACCATGTGAGAGTGCTCCCTTGACGTCACAAATTCGCATATTTGGTTTATGTTTATTCATGCTGTAACCCTAACAAAGATATTTGTTTTTAAAAATGGTTGTTGTTTGATGGATTTTCGTAAATGTCGTGGACTATTTTCAACTTTTGTAGCGATTCATTCGGTGAATACTCCAAAATGTGTTTTTTTTATATCTAAAATGTACTGATATATACTGCTTCCCAGCCAATGGATGACACTAAACTGCCCAAGCTATACACAACCAGCCTGTCGCCCGTGTGTCCCCAATGTGTTTCGTGCAATAGATGCTTGGACCACATGAGACAGCCGTGCAGGCTGTTTTATAATATGCACCCAGTATCTCCTAGCTGTGTAGTATTATATATGACTGAATGCGCAGGGACAATACAAACAAATCTTGTTACCAACAGAAATAGGTTACATCGGTATCTGTATTCAATAGATGAAAATAAGATTGCATAATACTACTTTCGGAACGTATTCTTAAGGCAGCCTAATGTAAGACTGATTTTCAAATCTAGAACGTACAAGGAAAGTTGAAAAAAAAAAAAAACACAAGAAAATGAAAGGGGCAAAAAGAAATAAATTACGATATCAGAATGAATATTTCACAGCCTGTACGGTGAAAATGTTTCTAGTGCTGCATATGGAACGTCAAAAGTAACCATTATTTTGTTGCTATACTTGCTGTAAACGATTTTTCTTTTTGTTATACCTCCATGTAGCAACTGTAGCTGTTTCTGTGGTATTTCTATTTTATGATTTTCTCATATTATACAGAGATAATAGTTGCGATTGTGCTCGGTATCTCTTTACCAATCGGACCACAAATTTAGTTATTACTCTTCATGGGCAGTTTTCAACTCTCTGGATCCTTTATTAGAAGGCCGGACGTTCAGCAAAGATCAATGAAAATGCATACTCTTGGTAAAATGAAGCCAGGCAAGATGAAAAAAAGAAGAAGTCGTAAACAGGATGAAAAACACTCCAACTGTTTTCTCTCCACATACACAAAGAATATTTGAACAGTCAACATTCATCAAATTTTATTTCTCGATTGCAGAGGATGATAACGATCGCCTATGTCAACAGCTTAAAGAAGTTCCATGAGTTGATGAGAGGCCACTCGTGAGCTCTCTCTCTGCAGCTCGTCAATATGACGTCACGAATCATTCTTCATCTCGAAAGGTTTCTTAGACGCATATAGCTACGTGATGTCACTCAAACAGCACGTCATGGTTACCATGTTTAAAACGATGTCATGTGTGTAAACATTTACAGTTGGGGTTTACATGGAGTTGCACTGTTAAATCACATCGCATATCTTGTCATCGGTTAGGTTGCTAATTGTGATTAAAAGCCTCGATGAATCTACAGCAAAGCTTATCCCGTAAGGATAATTAACCCCAAAAATAGGATAGCATTTGTCGCAGAATTATGAAATACCTTCGCGGTTTCCCCTTTCACCTTAAACAGTGTACAGTAAGTGGTTAGTAAGTGGTGTAAAGCAGTGATTACGTAACAGAAATTAAACAACTGGTCACAATGCTCCTTTCGAGTAAGTAGCGGCATGCCGGTGACGTCACGTGTCGTCACAAGACAAAATCACATCAAGAAAATGGGTAAACACGGTCTGATCTCACATCTTTAAGAAAAACTCGGGAAGCAAAAGAACAAAGTAACACAAACACATTAGTATATTTAAACTTGTCAAAGTCGAGACATAGTAATGGATCCGTGAACTAAAGCGTGCTATGGATACGCAAGCATCTTTTAATATCTTCAACCTTTGGACACCAAAAGCAAAGCAAAGCAAAAAATTATATTATCGGCCGTTAAAAGGTCCTTCATGTGATTTCAAGCTGAGAAAATGGGACTGAAGCATTGAATAAAGATAAAAAAGAGAGACAGAAAGAAAAAAAAGACCAGCGAAAGGTGGAATGGGTTACAGGAAGAACAAAGATTTTGACGGTTTCAATTCTGTAGTTTGCAGGATGCCTAAAGGCCCGAAAAATTGATGAATCTGGGAGCCGGCGTTTTTTTGCCACATGAATAAGCAAATGTTCCAACATGTCAAAGCATTTAAATTCAAGCTATTCTTAACTCGATTCCGTCATTTATTTTGAAGTGAGTCCTCCATTGTCTCATTGACAAAGGTTCGCGGAACAGAAATGTGGGGCATTTATCTCTGCGTGATTTCACCCAATGTTATGAAATCGTGGATGACGGACACTCGGGAAGAAAGAGATTTAGAACATCCACAGTCGGTCACAAGTTACAAGACCTTTGGAAAGTGGTTTAAGACTGGGGGTTACCGTACACTTTTGTGATGGGGGACTTATAAGGCTGGGACCCGAAGCACTGTGTGGGTTTGGATTGATTTGTTTACTCCTGTCTTGTTACCGTCCAAACACTTGTCGACACGAGTCGGCCGATCTCGCCGGTGTTCGTCCACGATCAACATGATGTAGACCTGCAGGGTGCTTGACGAGCCCAGTACGGCTTCCTGATTCTGAAATGTACTAAGCTAAACACACCTACATATGCATACATACACACTTAGGTCATTAAACTTAACAATCATCATCACTGGGTGAGGCAACAGATAGCGTTCAGCTTATCGATTTTTAGACTACTTGTTGGTCAACAGAAGAACAACGAACCCTGTTTCGCAACCAGCCATGGAAGATGTGTTGTTAGGCCAACAGATGTATCGATTAGAACCTTTGATTGGTAATTGATTGACAATTATAATATGTTTGCTTTGAGGGAGGTTTGCTCCACTAGACAAGTAACATGGGACTATGAAAACAGGGATTGACTGAGTGGCATTTCAATGCCGTATATATTGTAGCAGTTTCAAAGAGACATTTCAATATTTTGTCGGTGTTACAGAGAACGGTCTTTGAAGCTGTTCAAGATACTAGAAGCTAAGTCAGCTCTTTAAGATCGTGAACTGTACGGAGGGAAATAAAGATAATTCTAGAGTAACCGACACTTTCGGTAAGGGTGGCTAAACCATCTAATTTTAAGCTGAGATGTTTGGCAGAAGTTTTTTTTTTTCCTTCTGTTTCTCTATCAAAGGGAAATTGCCTTTTCACGAAAACCATTTTACGTTGTTCGAACAATCAAGCCTGTTATCAATGATCCAAAGCTCTCCCGTTCTAAGGTGTGAACAAAAAGATGCCAAAGCAAGGAGAAAGCAGTGCAGACTATTTTGTAGAGCCGTTTTGAGGTTGATGTCGTCATTAAGAACCTTTTCTTGCTGTAGCAATGGTGTTAATTGGTACCTTACTTAGCAGATATTTAAAACTACTAGTTCATTCCTCTACAAGCTTTCTACTCTGCAACAGTATTATCTCGAACGGCTGAAAGGCCACACCGAAAATTGGTAGCTTCATGTGCATCTTGCAAAGCTGTAAATTCCTTACAACGCTGCGCCAAATTTAGTGATACCGCGGAGAATGGCTTCACAATGAGCACTGTATGAAATTTACGAATCAGTTAAGATGAATGCAGTGTTCCTTAAAGCTGGAATATGAGTTGTATTGGTAATCGAATGGTTACCTACCTTTGTTCTTCGTCAGTGTTTCAGAGGAGATAAAGGAGAGGAAAAGCCGCCACATGTCACAAAACCTGAAAGAGAACTACACATTCATCTTCCAGATATTTCTGTTGGCCCTACAAAATTCAGACCCTCCAGGAAAGCATAGCAGTCCATCACCGTCACTTTAAATCACACAGACTAATTGAAACTGGATATGCATATTCATTTAGGCAAAATTAGGGCTGAAGCAATGTTATTTTGTAGCGGCTACCACATATTCCGCAGAATTCGACTATCACTAACAAGTTTTCAACTCATATTCCAGCGTTAATCTTTGAAGCTGTACGCGAATCTATCACAGAAGGTATTTTGCTGGTTACCATCGCCAAATCCCCGTGACGAGGTTCCATTGTGTACATCGATACGAATGATTGTATGTGTCTTCGTTCACTATGATCCCTGAAAATGAAGAAGTTAACAGCGATGGGGCTTCAGTTAGCTGAGGTAGATTAAAAAGATAATGAAAAAGGAGAGGGGAGGATGGAGGATGGAGGAGGGGTAGTACAAGCGGTAGCGAGGGGTAACGGAGGGGTATAAGTTAGTGGAAGGGGTAGCGGTATACAGCGATCCCGATTTCTTTATTCGGCAAGTAGTAAACTGATCTGGAGGAAGGAAGTGACGTGAAAGTTGAGGTAGGCTATAACGGAGGGTAGCGGTGAAAGTGTTAAATGTGAGTGAATGTGTTATATAGGGTAATATAGGCAGATAGCGAAAGTCAAAGTTACTCAGTGCCGACGAGTGACGTCACGATAAAGCAACGTATGTGGTCGTGCCATATGCGACGGTATAGTACGTTTACGTACGTGGAAACTAGGGAAAATTATGGGACTCGAAAATTTGTTACCCGATCTCCGTCATGCAGGGTGCAATGAACACAACGTGTTTACATGATCGACGTATATTGCTTCACATTCAAAGGGCAAAAACCAAGGCCATAATTGTTGTGCTTGTAATAGCTGTCAAAACAATACAGTTCTAGAGCTTCTAATATAAGTTATCATAATGTAAGCCTCAACTATCCTATTACAGAATATGTACCAGTACGTGGTAACCTATCCATAGCTTCGTCATATCCTTATTCCTTACTATCACAGACAAATGTTCGAGGATTTGCTATATCTCTCCTAAGCCACCGATGACGCTTTTCCTTTCTGTATTCCTGTCTTAGACAGATTTCCATGGCAACACTGCAACTTATCTACTTTAATTCTCATCTATTGTCTCATGATACCACCGTTCCCATATATCGCTGTGACCGAGATATAATTTGCATCAAAACTTAAAACCATGCTTGGAGGGAATGACAGCTTGTCCGTTTCCATGATGTAAAATGCACAAATCTTGTGAAGAATGGGAGATTTACTTACTACGGCACATGTCCAATGATCACATATACTTGCTTGTTGAACACATGTCGACCAGGTAGGAAAACTATGGGTTGCCAAATGTGACATAAAATGTACTCTGCTTTCACGAGGACGCAATCGGTAGATCACAGGAAACACTTGCAGTTGGTAGTATATTCTCCTCCGAATGTAATGAGGACCTGAACTTTGTCAAAGGTTACCATTTATGCGTGTACGAGCTGTCAGAGAGGGCAGGGGGGGGGGGGGGTTAGGAAGTACGGAGACGGATAAAGTGTATATGAGCGTGGTAAATCTGAAAAACCGAATGGCACTAAACAAGACAACATAGTAGCAAATAATCCGAAAACGAAAGACAAGACCCAAATAACAAAAACCGAAATTCAGATATGAAGGAAAGTAACAGAACAAATTTGAAAAGTAATGTCTTCATGTAGAGCTCTGTTCATCCAGTACGATACTGATTAATTGTCTCATTAAGCGGAGAGATAATTGGCTCTCATTAAGCAAAAGAATAAAAATAAAGAGGAATAAAAAACACACACAATTTCAGCAAAATGGAATTAATAGTAGAACAGGGGCTGGATAACTTATGGCATCGTATACAAATGCGTCGTGAATACCTCCCCTGATTCTCTCAAGAGAAAAAAAGAACCAACGACGGCAACCAATGGACAAGATAAAGTCCTCTGTTCAACACCGGTTAAAAAAACTATCACATTATATATTGGGATCACACATTAAGGCTTTTCAGTCGCATACCTGGCAAGCTAAATGTACAATAAACGGAAAATGCAGATTTAGCACTTTAAAAACCTGGACTATCAGTCGATAAACCTGGATGAATCAATAAATATCGATAATAATCCAGGTCTGTCACTCGATAATCCAGGTTTATCGAGTGATAGACCTGGATTTTGTATTTATTGCACATTAGGCTTGCCATAGTCGAAGCCTGAGATAAAATCTTGTAGACCATTCTCAGTCGTGTAGACTGATTAGCTCCTAATAGTATATTTTCATGCAAGCCATAGGCTGATTGTTAATTCAGATGTGCTTAAAAATCAATCAGGACGATAGTTAATGGTATTTCAGGATATCTGTAAGGTATAGACTGAGGTATAGGCTACATACAATAAAGTAATTGTGATTGTGATCTTCTTTCACATGTCATGTATGGTCGCTATATACAGAGGATCGGCTTTTCACATATTCAGGGTCAGTACATTTAAAACATTATTACCTGCCACACACAATGGGATTCTTAGGTCCTCTGGTACACTAAACGCCTTTTTTAGAATCGTTTGTCAAAAGGACAAATAACGGATTTCGTCTGATGGAACAAAAATGACTGGACTATACGAATTGTTTTCAAACTGCGTTCAGAGGGTTTCCCGCCAATTTTTGTGTCACTATAGTACAAACACACTGCTGTCGTCTGCTGATGATGTCGAGATGCCATTCCGCACCAATGATATCAAATTACATGCCTTTCTTTTAGAATGATGATTCGGTAATTGCATCGCCTTGATAAGGCTTCATTGAAACCTTTTCAATGTGCGCAGACTCATTCTTGTTTTGACGATGATTAATTGGGGTCATTTAAGAAGACTTCAACAACAGGCGGAGGAACATTAACGAATTACCCTATAAAAAAAACATTGGTAATTTCGTACATATTCCAGTAATGTGTTGTAGGATACATCCTCTGGTTGTTCTCATTGTCCATTAGAATTCACTTTCAGAGTACATATCGGCCTACAGAATCATGGGCTAAATGTGGTAAGGAATCGTCGGCTGCAAGCTGGGATATTTTCAACCCAGTCACAAAAAACTTTATGAATCGTAACATAATGAAAAGCATGAATGCAGCGGGCTCATGGTGTTCCATCATTGCATTGGACGGACATTCTGGCCAAACTGATCTTGTTTGGACATTGTTATCTGGGCTTTAAATTTTTCATATTTTTGAACTACCACACGGCGTGGTCTGCTTATTCTAGGAATCTATGCGGGATGGCATGGGAAACATTGATTTTATCAAAAGTTGGACGGAATTTCAACAAAGTTTTGTATCGACTATCAAAGAAAAATCATTTTACCTTTTCTTCTAAATACAGGATATTACCAGGTGAAGCACAGGTAACAGGCTCCTTGCAGGCTGAAAACATTAAAATATCTGCCATAATGTCTTTGATCTATTGATGGTAGATAAGCTAGGTAAGCTAGCTTGGAAAGTTTACTCACTATGAAATGTTTGTGACAATCTGACATGATGGAAACATTTCATGTACAAGTGTTTGTCTTTATTTGATTCTTTGTGTAGAGCAGTTGTCGTGGTAACTCGTCACCTTTGCCTTCGGCGTATTTTACAGAGGCTGTTTGAGGAGGCAGATAACCAATTGATGACGTCAAATATTCCAGAAAGGGGAAGATAGAGCACTCGCACCTTAAAGGCTGTATTGCATCACCTTAAGCTATACTTTTACCTCCCGGAAAGGAAAATTCTCAACTGGTTCTAACTTACAGCACTCTTAGATTGACAGCAAATTCGAAAAATGCAGAGCAGCTCGTATTACACAGTGTACACAGGGATCCATTGTTTTGATTACACATGTGGAGGAATTTAAGACATACTGAGGGAGGGACTAGAGGTAGGTGGTTGGGAGAATTTAAACTGTCTGGGGTGATGAGTTTTTGTCTTTAAATGTGTAACCTGAAGTGTAGCTTCATTTGGAGGGACTCCGTCACACGTCTGGTAGGTAAAACACTTTCGCCAGCTGTACAGGTACCAATGGCGAACAAATCAAAGGTGTCGTGTTCTGCAATTAATGGCAGTAACACGCCTGTCAAAACCCCGCATAACTCATTTTATGGGTTTCCAAAATGACAAACGAAGGTAACCTGAATCTTCTATGTGTTGAAGTTTGTGATCATGTGGCTTTACTCCTGTAGATTGTACATAACGCTTACGTGGTTTATATACTTACCCACCTGCCTATAGTGAGAGTCCAGTTTTCCATATACGTAAAATATGACGTCACTCTCTTTACTCCTGTACGAGACCGAGCGAGTGTGTTATCTTCAACCAATCTCTAGAATCTTTGGGGATAATGATTGCCTGATACGAAAGCATGTCAGTTCGTTGCGTAATTGAGAGTAACATTTAAGAGTGTTGGGCCGATGAGTTTGAGATCAATACAGGAGATGTTGATGTATATAGGTATATAGTTTCCATGTATAGTGACACCAGTTACCAGTTCATCTATAAACTGTCTCAGCACCCCTGCCATTGGTATCATTCCAGATACAAGCACACACACACCGCACACACCCAACCGTGATTTGAGGGGGAAAATGCATGTAGCCAAACTTAACAAGTGGAAACCTATATAAACAATGTATCGTCTTGCCTTTTGATTAAGATTTGACCCAGTTATTACCTAAGCCGCAATACCACATCACAGAAAGTTACGTGTGAGGTCTTTCCCTTGCACTATTCAAAAAGTGTTTTCCAGACTAGTACCTTTTTTAGTACCGTACAACCCTCGGGATGAATTAACTTTTTCTTAACGAAGTTAATCTGTACAATATTAAGCTTTCCTTTTCAAAGGGTTGGACGGTACTCAGTGGCTCATTATTGGATTATAGATTCTAAAGTGGATTTAATAAAAAAGAGCCCTATCTTTTCTTCAATTTTTCCGGTTTTTTTTTTCCTTTTCGCTTTTTTTTTTCGTATTCCTGAGAGAGAAAAGTACAATTGAAACTTGAAGGAAATACGGGACAAGAAAACTGTGTTTGTAACTGTAGATCGTCAAATCGAGTTGAAGCAAACAGAACCAGTTATTGAAAGTCACTTAAGCCATCACGGAGTGTATAAGGTCGTAAACTATACAAAATGGCACAAAAGTTAACCATAAAAAGAAAACAAAAAAGAAGAGAAAAAAGGGAGACGGTTAAAATTGAAAGAATACTTTGGAAAAGGGGAAATGTACTGTAATTATTCGGGGATTATATATTGTAACTTATCGTAACTTAATCAATTAACCAATCGCAGAACAGATTAAAATCTATTGTATTATAACACATTTAGTTTGGAATTATGTACCTTTTCTGCAACTAATGGCATAGTGTCAGAATGTTGAAGCGTTGTTACAATAAAGCGCATTGCAGTTTAAAGGCAATAACTGATCACCCTAAGCTATATTTTTACTTTCCGGAAAGCAAAACTCTCAACTGGATCCAAGGTGACAGTGCTCTTTGATTGACAGCAAATTCGAAAGATGCAGAGTAGCTCATCTCACACAGTATACAGAGGGATCCATTGTTTTGATTACACATGGCGAGGCATTTTAGACAGGCTGAGGGAGGAACTACACGTAAGTGCTTGGGAGAACTGAATATGTCTGGGGTGATGAGTTTTTGTCTTTAACTTACTGCAAGGGAGCCACAAGTCCGGAGGTTGACATACTTCTCTGAACGAGGTTTAATGCTAGTAGACTAAAATGTATGAGTTCTGTTCCCTGTAGTCTCTAGTAATGCTAGCGTTTCTTATTATCCACGGCAAGATACAGGGGATTGAACAACAGAGATGCGAAGCATGTATACCTTAAAATAAATACCACAGCGGAATGAATGCAACTAATAGTTGAGTACATTTGTACAGATCTCTCCAACTGCAATCCACATCAAACATACCCCATTCCTCTTTGTCCCCTTTGAGTCGGCCTTCCGACATTTGCAACATACATAAAGAGTTAAATAGTATTAGTCACAAGTTTAAAGCTTTTCGTTTACGTCTGAGAAACCCAGCTAAAAAAATCACAAAACAAAACCAATGAAGAAGTGTCTTTATATCTGCCTGCTTAAAATTGTTGGCTATGTTTGCTTCTATATTAATACGCTCAGTGCGTTACAGGAGATAGATTTAGTGTACTTCGTAAGTCATCACGTATAAAGCTCGGTGTAGCCTAGTTCAGTGTATTCATTCATACAGCGTTCAATACTGGGTAACACTCTATGTCACAGTCAATTTCAACTTACTAAAGAAATGAAGACAACCAATGTTAACATTCCCCCATTTCTCTCTCAAACGTAATCCTACATGTTCGGAATTTGCATTGACATAAAAATGCAAATTAAGACAGAACCCTTGTTGTTGTTTCAAGACAGCTGTTTAATATATGACTGCAGTTTGCATAAATATCTTTCATTTTATGACCTCCTTTGGGTGTTAATTTTTATTCTCGTCTTTAGGATAACATGGAGTATTCAAGGTATCTTTTGCACCGGCATTCACAGCAGTATATAGTTCCCAGTCTCATTAGCTAAATTGTTGTGATGCAGACAGTACCTGTGTTCATGGCAAGCATACAAGATTACGCTGTTGCTGCTTAAGCAATTTTTTTTCCCAGAGCCAATAGTGATAACCTGCAGAAATAACATTGATCAAGAAAGATGATGGTCAGGTTGAAATCTTGATTGGGGCTAAGGACAGATATTGAGATGGCTCCATTCGCCTTGGAAAAACAACTTCTAAAAAGAAAAACCTGCTCTTGCTGCTGGTCCGAAATCTGGGAACAGCTAAAATAGTGGCGCTACTCCTCTTTTTTTTAATTTCACACACATGAAATTTATTGAGAGGGCGCCAGACCTTTATCCGTCCCTCGAGATGGCTCTGATCTGTTCCATTTTCGAAATGAATTGTCCTAGTAATGTATGTATTTGCATAAGACGACCGAAAATGTAGTCACAATCCAGAGAGTATGACGTCACTTCCCTTCCGACGTTAGTGCTTAAAAGGGCACATGATCGCAACGTCACAGCAACAACAAGCAAAAAAAGGTTAGGGCTTTTGAACCAACACTATCGCCAGGTTTTTCATACTACGCTGACAGCAACTCGCTCATACTGCGGTTATACTTTACACTGCTAGGCAGGTTCCGGTGTCCGTGATTTCATGTGCTTCGTTGACCAATCAGGTTATACGTAAACAAAGGAATAGTAAACAAATGCACATTTAAATTACATTAAAAATTACCTTTTAATATGTAAATATCTGACGTCACATGTTTTCAGACGTTCGGTAAGTATGAAAAGCGCTGTGCACCCGAAGTATGAAAAACCTGGCGATGGTGTTGGTTCAAAAGCCCTAACCGCAAAAAAATTAAACTTTGAAACACTAAACTTATATTTTTAGCCACCGGAGACGTGTAGTGTTGAAACACATTTTAACATTAATTCGAAAACTATCTTTACAGTGATGATTATTTACTTAACTGTGTGTTTCTCTTTGTCTTATACTTTTGCACCTTCACACTCATTGGACATCCGCATAAAATATTATAGGCTTTAAAGTGAGCTTATAATATTATTGATTTAGAAATGAATATTATATATATGATATTAATTGAGATGCTCATATCAAAAGAATGAGAAACGAGTCCGCTTGGATTAAACAGAGGCGACAAAAAATTACAAGGTAAGTTGCCTTTAATAGGTGTTCCATAACGTTGAAAGACTTTTTCTGTAAGTCTAATACAAAATGAGTTCACAGTAACTAGGGTAAGAATTCTTCGGTGTTTCTAAAAATATTAATACTGCATTTCACCAGTGGTTAACCCTTTTAAATACTTTTACGTCATTTTGCAAATAAATTGCAATTTTGTATGTTGTTACGAGTTCCTGCATCAAAACAACCGCTATCTTTCCACGTGTAAAATAAACTGGACAAACGGGTAACTGATAGTTTGAAGAAAGGTTAACCGCTCAAGTAAATTGAAATTCTCCGTTGATGCAAACACTAAATGACAACAATGAAGCAAAATAAGGTACATAAATAAACTCACAAACAACCATACAAACCATCAAACAAAAGAGATAAAAACAATTCAATGTTTACCGGTATTATTGCAAGGTAATTGCAAAATGCAAAACTCACCTGCCATCTCCTTCTCGCTACAAATTTCTTGAGTCTGTCTGTTGAAACTTTGTTTTCTACCACACTTAACCGGTTGTCTCGTGTGGTCAGCCAGGAATGCTCTAAACATTGTGAAGCGGTCATGCGCCCTCTATCAGGAAAAATGAAAAAATGATGGAGTACGTTTAGAAGACCGACAGTCTTGTCAATTGAACATGCTCATTATCTCCTATTGTTTTTCCAGTGATCTCCAATTTGGAACATATCTGAGTATGCAATGTTAGAATAATTTTGCGTCTGAATGGGTTTTCACGTGTTAAGAGTTCATGTGTTTACATCGACATCATGGGTAGGTAAGCGGAATAAACCTGATCACAGTCTCGACTGCCAATGTGCACTCCCCCAAACCGGAAGATAAAATACACTGTACTAAGTACAAAATGTGCCAAATATCATAATCTTATTTTTTAAGACCAATTGCAAATATACAGAGGGTTGGTAACCGCGGGTTTGTGTCTTGAACAGCATCCAAATCGAACTTTTCTTCTAAAATGTTATGTTATGATCTGTCAATAAGTTCGAAGTTTTTCATAACATGCATGCTGAGCCCGGTTTGTTTATCTTCCATGCACCCCACAATTTCTTGAGAAAAGCCTCATTTGAATTCTTATCATAACATCAATTGATGTGATGATTTGGTATTACACTCACTGAACAACTACATATGTTAATCGTGTCAGATATCTGAGGGTCACAGTTCTAATGCCAATTGTCCATTGTAGTGTAAGTGGTACCATTCAAGAAGTTAAAGGGTCACGGGGTTCAATAGTGAGGGCGGTATCCGTTACATACCCAGAACTTCATAAGTGGATATACTCTCTTGTGCTTATGTATGTTCTCTTGCTTCCAGTATATGTGGATATGAATATTATGCCAATAGATATAGAGTTACGTTTTGTGTGCACGATGTACCGGGAAAATCGAAGCGTATACCGCCCTCACATTTTGAGCGCGTGGGTCTTTAAACAAGATCAACAGCGTGGAACTAACTCACTCCTTTTTGAACACAAGTAACTGCTCCACAAAGTTCTTCGCATCTTTTGAAATGTCGTCGAAAGCCTCGTCTTCAAAGTCCCAGAATCCTTTGGTGACGTTGTTGAGCGTCTCGTTGTCGTCATCACCCATGAACGGGGAGAGTCCACTTAATCTGGAGAAAGGCAGAATATTATGAAATATAGCTTAGCGCACTTTGTTGTGTTTTTCATTATATCACGTTTTAAAATCACTCATTGCATTGACCACAGCTCCTTTAACTGTATTGGTTTAATACTTTTGTTCAAAACCTGACTTGCAAACGGTAGTTTGTACATCTGTAATGACTGCATGCTATCCTAAGACAGTATGAATATAACGAAAAATATGTCTAGGCTTACAGTTTACACGGATAATACCATAACCGACAGTTTTATTCACGGTCTTCAAACCTACTTTCTCTCGCCGAGTTTTGTTCATTTCTATGTATGCAAGTCTGTCTGGGAGGAGTTATTGTCGTGGATCATAAAAATGACAAGGTACTAATATCCTTGTCAGCCGGTGGGTTGGCAACAATAAATTTTAAAGTCACTACGAGGACATAGAATCAATACGTGGAACAAAAATCTCAAAATGAAAATGCCCGTCTCGAGAACGTATATATGGTACCTGTCCGTATCATGTTAAAGGTACTGATGTTGTGAAACCAATTATGAGCCATTTTGAAAATGGTGCGCCTTTTATCAACAGACTTGCTTTTGGTTAAATAACCGCAGCCCACCTCCACTTTCTCCGTCCACTGTCCCCTCCCCCCTTTCCCTTCCCACATGACAATTTTTTTTCTCGAGACAATGAAACGGCATAAGTGTTCATGTTTGAGTATATTCTGTGTGTGTCTCTCACTGATCGTGGTAAGGGAATAGCAATATCAAAAGAGTACTTCTTTTTTTTAAAGTTTGTGTCGTCTCTTATTTTAGTTTTGTCAGGCCGAGGGTAATCGACGCAGATTACAGTTATGAAAATGGGATTATAGATTACAGATATCAAAATGAACAAATGAATATTGCCATATATACGTGAATCACTAGAGTTGCTCGTAGCTCAAAATTTCGATAACAGATAAATTTTAGTCAACAGTTATATTCAGTAACTAGCTTCATCACAGTTTCTGTACAACCACTGGCCAGGTGATTATCGTTAAATTAGCTCTCAGCATATGAGCAAATAATATTGCTAATATTGCATTTTTTTTTGCATTGTTGCTAAAATCCTGGCATTTCCGAGCGAACGTTTTTTTTTTTGTAGTGGCAGCATGCAGTGCATGTATGTTGCTTTAACAGGGAAATAGTTAACTATGGAATGACATGTAGAGAGTAGGAAGTTAATACACAAATGTCGCACCTAACATAGTTCCTTTTAAATTTAGGCTTCAAGTATCATCAGATCTACTCAACATACCATCACTTAAAACCAACCGGAAGGATCCAATATGAACTTTTGAGTAAAAAGAAAACGATATATCCTCAGAGCGATAACGCTTATGTAGATGTCAAACAAACTGTACATATTTTAAAAACTACGTTTAACACCTGCAGTCTAGTCACATATTATACCGAGTGCCTGAACGGACAATAGAGGGAAGTATTAGATAATTACCTTAAGGACATCTAACGCGGCAGATATACAGTACGCATATATCGAACTTCAGTCAGGCAGTTACTTGAGACAGGTAGTTATGAAAGGGGTAAAAAAACGACTTTCACATGTATTAACCATTTTTCATTTTTTCTTTCATTTGGACGTTTCATGTGACATTTAAAACTCAGTTCATGAAATCATAGCCACGGAGAATAGAAAACTCATGTCAAGTTTACAGTGCAGGTTTAAACTGTCAATGTTGAAACCATAATTGTGTTATGAACTATGACCTCGTTTTTACAAGCTCCTTGAAATATGACGGTAACCACTTTACGTCATAGTTTGTTCTTCTTACACACAACCCCCTTTTTTTCAATAGCGATACTATAAGAAAATTACACTGGTTATCAGAATTGCTTATGCAGAAAAAATAAAACAAGAAAACCTTTCATTCCCATGCCTTTTCACAGTTGACAGAGTGATCCTGATATATGGCATAAACCTGTGCTAGGTCTACGGCTCACAAGCTCACAAATCCACGAGCTGTTTATCAAAACACAGTTATCTAACAAAAATCTGAAAATGATAAGAACAGGGAGCCCTTGCACGCTTTGAGTGTCCCAGTGTATAAGACACCTTAGCACCTCCAGCTCGCATCTTAACACCTTCCATGAAAACCAAACTCTTTCAGGATATTAAAAATGGACAAAGAGTAACAACTGTACCACGTCCTTGAAACTTGTCATTTCTCTATGGCAGACGCACACGCGTGTGATTATTAAAGTATATTTTTTTTCTCAACCGTGATGACGGACGTAACGCCAAAATACTACCACAGAGGGAATAAACCTGATAAGAATGCTTGAAGATGCTTACCTTTCTCTTTGACCCGACCGAATTAATGAATCAGAAAAAAAAATTATGTTTTAGATTATCTCAACTCTCAGTTCATTCATTTTGTTTTTGGTACAAATAATGGAAAATTTTTTCAGCAATCTGTCACAATTGGTTGATGGCATTGATATGACGTCATTCTTAGTGCTACTCTCTTTGTAAATGAGAAAAATTACCATGAGCGGAAGCGCCAATGTGTTTTTGTCTTCCTTTTTTTTTTATCCATCAAATTCAACTCTTGTCAACAAAATCTCCACCGTGTCTCAATTGTGCAAAATGGTGGATGGGTGCAAAGTGAGGAATGAAAAAAAACACACACACACACACACACACACAATAAAGATGTTAATTTATTCTAGAACAGCGGATGTTGACAGAGTCATTGTGTCTAAAGAGGATGGATATTTGCTCGCCCGTTTTTTTTTTTTTTCTCGCACTTGAATAAAGTTGAGGTATGCGTGAGTATTGCATACCATCCAGTTCCAATGCATAAACCTCTGCGCAGATTGCATGTTTGTAATTGTAATGGAGTTTTAAATGTAGCACAGCTTCTGTGTCAGACAAAGCTCTCCCAGTTACGTGAATGTCGACTAGAAATGGCCCACAGCAGGCAGAGGGCATTCCGACACTTTTTGTACTTTTTGATTTGCTTCATCTGTTTATCGCGATTGCCAATACTGACGTAGATGCATGTCTTATATGTACTAAGCATAGTATTCAACTTCCCATGAAGGCTTCACAACACGATACATGCAAACTTGACAAAGCGAAGAGAGGCGTTATTATTGTCAGTAGCAATTCAGTCAATTTCAGTGCCTAAACCTTTCTTCCGAAACCTTATGCACACACAAACGTTTACAAAAACATACACAAACGCACACATGACCACGCACGCAAACAAAATTTGCTACTGCGCAATGCGTAGCGGAAGAGAGCGTAACGTTTTACTGGTGAAGATAAATAATGCAACATACTTCAGAAAAAAAAAATCACTAAAGCACAGGAAGAAATTTTAAGTAGTGTGTGGAAACATCTGGATCCATTTCTTAGGTAGTGACCACGTCCATTGTCGTTTGCATGTGCACGGGAGGGGGAGGGGAGACGTGTTCCCCTCCCCGCTCTAATCGCATTTGGACAAATCTTTCAAAAGTGCGTGTTAAATCAAGTAGGGAAACCAAAATAGTTGAAAAGTATCTGATATCACTCGATTTGAGATCGAGATGGACGATTATAACTGTAGCGGCAAGTTTGAAATAACTTTTCATGCGAGACTAGCAGAGAGGTTAAAGGTTGAATTTGGGGTGTTGGCTAGAGCGCTCAAGCGTGGACGCTGACGCGCTACTGCTGGGGCGAGCGTTACCACCTGTTAGATTGTGTGACATTCCTTAACTGATGCTGCACACTGGATGGTGTAAGAGCTGGAGATGCAACGGCTGGTAATTATTTAGTTCTTTATTTGGTCAATGTTCCGTTATAGTTTTTATGTTAAGTTACTTGCTTGTGTCGCTGTTGGAGGTAAATGCTATTTGTGTCTGACAGGTATATGTGAAATTGGTACAAAAAAAAACTACAAATTGTTTATACGAAATGTTGAATGGGCAGATTTACTGAAATTGTTACACTGTTTTAGCGTAAAGATGTAAAGGAAAACAAATAAAGAAATTATATGTGTGTGTACATCTTGAAAGAAGAATTTAATTATCGTCCATTTGATAGAGTTCATTATTTTTGTATGTTTCGCATATTTGATAGAGTTAACTATTTTTGTATGTCTCGCATGTTTGATAGAGTTAACTAATCTTGTATGTTTCGTATATATGATTGATATTTCTTGTATTCTTTCACTCGCATTTAGTGAACCGTATCACGAGTCATGTATCGACGTAGTCGGGTTGTATGTGTAATAAAGGAAGTAAAATCAGCCTGTGGATACCACGCCCCTTATTTTTGTTACGTGTTCGCAGTTTCGCTTAATAGCCCATGGGGTCAGAGCCAAATTCATGTAAGATGAGTTTACAATATTACTTTCACCCGTCATAATCCGACAATCCGCTCTCTTCCCGACGACCCACCCACATCTACCCGTTGCCGACCATGTTAATGCGGTAAGCCACGTTTGATTATATTCCTACTTACAGGGTATAGCAAATTACTCCAACGGCCCACATATCTGTACCGAATCCAATGTCCTCATATCTGACGATTTCGGGAGCCACGAATTCCGGCGTTCCAAACATCACCTTCAACTCGTCTCCTTCCTTGAACGTCTGCGCGAGACCGAAATCGATAATTTTGATGTCATATCCGGTCTCATTGAGACACATGATATTTTCTGGTTTCAGGTCAAGGTGGAGTATGTTATTTTGATGCATATGGTTGACGCCGGTGCATATCTGACGCATGAAGTTTATACAATCTCCCTCCGTTAGGTTGATATCGTCTCCGGTGATACGTTCGAAAAGTTCGCCGCCAGTTATGCTGTAAATATATACACCGAGAAAGGCAGAATTTAAGTTCGTAAAATTATAAATATCACAGCTATTCCACTTCACCAAATGTAACGGTCGATTAAAATTGACCGGATATTGTTTTACACAATAATAAAATGAGTTTCATTCCCACGTCCCAGATGAAAAAAAAAACTGATCACATGAATAACTTAAATAATTTTCTTGTTATCTATGAGCAGCAAAAATAGAAAACCAAAAACGAAATTTATTTATAACTCATGAATATTCAGATGTACGCTCTCACCATTCCATGACCATGATCGTTTTCCGATGGGTCTGGTATGCCTCGAGACATCTCAGCAGGGTGCTGTGTTTCAAACGGCTCATAATCTCCAGTTCCCTTTTGACGGCATCTTTGTCTTTCGATCTAATCGTCTTGATGATTTTGGCGGCCCAAAGCTTCCCATCCTCTTTGTGTTTACACTTGTAGACGGTTCCGAACTTACCACTGAAAACAAAAAGACACAATACATTGATAGAAACAAAGAAGAGCGATATACATAGACAGAAAGAGAAGAAAACAATATCGGTATACATAGATAGAAACGAAATATATATGTTGTTAGAAAACAATGTACAATTATATACATATACAAACAATCAATATATATGTTGATAGAAGGAGGGAAAACAATATACATTAATAGAAACAGAAAAAACAAAACGTATTGCTAAAAACAAAAGAAAACAATACATATTGACAAAAAAGAAAACAACACCTTGAAAGAAAGAAAAGAAAACAATATACATTGATAAAAGAAAACAAAACACTCATAGAAACAAAAGAAAACAAAACATATTGATAAAACCACAAGAAAACAATATACATTGATGAAACAAAACAACACATATTGGTAGAAATGAAAGGGATTAATATACATTGATAGAAAGAAAAGAAATATATTGATAGAAAAAAATAAGGAACAAAGTATATATGTTGATAGAAAGAAAAAAAACAATATACATTGATAGATCCAAAGAACGTTATCCACTATAGTGCTTGATAGAAACGTATTAATCTAATTCAAATACAAGACAGTCGGTATCATAGGTATTCCATATCATCACATTAGATACGATGGCCGTACAAGAAATCAAATGCTTTTAGGTATTTTCATTGCAAAAACTTGGCCAATTTGTAGAAATTTGAGGCTTGTACAGCTTTTACAATCAAAGTCAATTCATCTCTTGAGAAACAGAATACAACACTATATAAGTAACCCTGAAAAACACCAAAGCAGAACTGATAGTATGGCTCCGCATGTCCATAAACATCATGCATTTTACCTTTCATAATGTATTGCGTTGCATTGCAATTTTACTGTATTTTACGATATTTACTGTATATGTTAGTACAATGCACTGTATCGAACTGCACTGAGTTTCATTGCAATGAATCGCCGTGAAATTGTTCACCAGACAATTTGGATGAACGTATTTTAACTGTTCGGAACTAAATCAATGGGACACATTGCCGGTATCTATCCAAATATACCATCAAAATACAGTACCTGTATGAAATTTTATTTGAAAACTATTTAGAACTCTAAACAAATCTTGAAAATGCTGAGAATTCCCGAATCTTCAAATGTTTGAGGAACATTGCTATTGTTGTCATAGGAGACAGATTCATAAAAACTCACACAAACACACATACATACGCACCCACGCACGCACACACAAACACGCACATACATACATAGTTATGTACGTACATACAAATTCAGTTGACATTGAAGAAAAAGAAAATCAACATACGTTTTCAAAGAGCAGGTTATGAGCATTATATGTTAAGCCAGGATCGGACCTTTTTTTCCTAACTGCACGCACGGTTCGTTCAGGTCATTTTACAAGGACTGCATTGATAAATCATCATGAATTGGATTGTCTCACTCAAGTTAATGTTGAGCAGGTGTTAATCAACCAGGTATAAGACCCGTGGGATTCTAAATTCAATACTGCGCCGACACAGGGTGATCTTAAACTGGGTTTCAGCTGACGTCAGCAAAAATGGAGAAGCTGTCATATTTTGAAATTCCTGAGAATAATTTTTTTTCTCCTCCGTTTTGCCTTCGTAACATATTTATGCTTCCCCCTGTGGAAACCAGCTACGACAATATAGGCTAATCTCAGAGGAATAAATGTTGGCTTGACCTAAATTGGCGTGTTATTATTAATATTACTGCTTTATGCATCATGAGATTTTTTTCTTCGTTTTATTCATCTAGCTAATTTAGCGAGAAAACCTGGCAAGGCCGGATGGAGACATTTTGAGGTAAAAAGTAAAGAAAACAGACTTTAAGAGGAATGGCGTATGTATGTACTAAGATATACGTTCAGTAGTACTTCTATTGCTACTATTTGGTACTATGTTTACTCTGTAGGTGTAGTTATACGGTGCGCATATAGATAGGCCTATATAAGTCTGTAGGTGCACCTCTTTTCATATAAAGATGGCGTTCCATCAAACCAAGCTACATCAATGTCTGTACATTTATTCATATACACGTGTGTGTCTTTGATTAGTTTTAGCGGAGATCAAAGTTTCCACTCCCCGTTACTCAAGAAGATTACTCCAGTCCCCCGGGGCTCCAGGTCCCATTAGTTCTTAAGGGAGGGGAGTTCCCAGCTCGAGAATCCCCCCGCCCCGCACGCACCACCGTGTTATGTCGAATTTCGAATACTGCAAGAGGCTGCTAAACACATACTGTACGTGCAATGGACTTCAAGTTGAGAGGCAATGAATTCATGTATACATGCTATCTGTGGGCGCAGAATCCCTATGGTTGTCAACGTGTGTCACGCACTGTTTTGACCTTCTCGTTTCCAAGGAATTTTTGCTCAATATCTACCTCTGTGTATATATGTCAGTACTTTTTACATCCGCTATTGCATTGGAACACGAAAATCATCCTCTGCGGTGCTTCCTTCTCATTCATTTGCTCTTTTTGTTTCAATTGGTATACTTGACTTTTGGACCAAACTTAATGTTTCCTATTATATCGTGGAAACTAGAAGTTACACTGCTACCCTGTATGTACAATGACTAAGTGACTGAAATACTGCGAACGACTTTGCACGTACGATAAAAAAAAAAAAAAAAAAAAATGTGTGGAAGTTTTTCATAAACGTTAGGAGAGCGCAGTTACGCACGAATGAAAAAAAAAGATCACAAATTAATCACAAAAATCAAACTACACACATCACTTGATGACATCATACATAATAAAGCTTGATCGCTGTTGCATTCAATGAGCAAGTGACTTTAAAATACTCGAGTGACTGCATGACGTAAAGCAATGGGCGCAGTAACGCTATTGAGGGATTCGTTCCTCCAAGATTAACCCATTATACTGAACTCAAAAATATCACCATCTGGTTCTAAACTACGACCTCATCGGATAGAATCATACGACAAGATGCAAATCCATCTGTGAGATTATAACCTACCGCAACTCCTTCACCAACTATCAGAGCAACTGCAAGATAAAGATTACAATTTCTTCAAAATCTTGCTTTCTCACAAATAGCCTCTCTCTCTGTGAAGAGTTACAGGAGGGACAAACATACAGTAATATCACCATGGACTACAGCTCTGACTGCACTCATCTACGTGCGATGAACATACAACTGCAACCACAACTACAAAGGCAATCAATAAAGCAAACATATCGTCTCAACCTCTGCAACTGAAACCTACCGGCACAAAAAAAAAGTCATGAGACTGTAAGATATGCGACAAGATTTTTATCATCTTCTAGGAATATAGCAACAAGCACAATTACACGATCAATTAAAAAAGCAACTATAATGGCTCAACAACTGCAGCAAACTAGCAACTGCAATAGTGTGATGGCATCATGCGAAACGAAACCACACAATAAGATTTATGTTTTCATCAAGGAATACAGAAAAAAAAAAACAATATAATCAACTACAGCTAAGACTTACAGCAGTATAATGACTACAGCAGTATAATGACTTCATGCAGAAGAATCAAACAAGAAGACTTTCTTCAATAAATACCTACAACAAAAAATCACAAGTAGCTAAAACAAAGATTATTGTAAATATTCATATGGATCTGTGACAACAACCTCATTTAATGCAAATGAAGCAACTGCAAGACTAAAGGACGTGCACTAGAATCAAACAACTACAGTTTTAACAAAACACTGCCACAAAATTTATAAACTTCGTGCAACAGAACCATACTGTTCTCTGTGACTGCAGAATCTTGTTTTCAAGAACCTTGGTAGATATATATCAGTACCGATGAGCCACTGTCAGCCGTAATTCAAAATGTCAAAAATACTCCCTCACTCCAAAGATGACAATGATAGCAATAACGCAGAATGTGCATCCGAGGAAAATTAAAACTAAGTGATAGTAAATGTCTGAAAATTGCAGGTACTCCAAAAAAAAAAAAATGGAACGACAAGAGAACATGTTGTATTTTTAGATACACACCTGCGACGTAAGACAGTTGATAAGGCTATACTAGCCTGAACATAATTTTAATGATGATAATAGCAATCACATATATACAGGTAACCCATAATTCTAATATTTCAACTGAAATGAAGGAAGTAGAATTAATTATGGTTTGAAGTTTGTCCCAAGTCAAAAGATATATACGTCAAGGTTCGGATCGGGGGGAATTATGAATGTATGGATCATGGAAATTGATATCCGGGATAAATTGAAGTTTTCAAATAGACGGGTGAAGACGGCAATAGTCTTGATGAAGTCAGATGAGGATTATTTTTTTGGTTGCCGGAGGACGCATCGATGAGGATACGGGGAATGGTACAAATGCCTAATGGAAGCGTGTTGTCAATGTATGATAAATTTATATATACATGCAGAAATGCCGACATATGTTTGTGTGTCGCAGTTGTCTTCTCTTGTGACGGAGGCTTGGTAAACAACCCCTTCTTCTCTACATTTTCCTTCAAGGGGGGGGGGGGGGCACTGTTCTTTTATCCTACAATTACATTGCTTGGTTGGGGGGTTTGTACTGAGCACTGATAATAAATTTTAAATGTGAGTCAATCGAGTTTTGTATGTTGAGCATACAACTATAATTTAATTTCACTGTGTTCTTTTGAAATTTCTCATGTATTTTACTGTCTTTTGGGAATTTCCCATAGAGTATTTTAGGAAATTGTTTACCGATATTAGTTGCAAGGCTTTTGCTAAATGGGGGGCTGAACCAAATCATGTTTCTATTTTGGTGCACTTTGTTTGTTTGTGGGTCGGTTTGTGCATGAGTTTGTATTAGTAGCCACTGTTTCCATAAAACATATATGTCGAGAAAAGTGTATCCTCAGTGGTTATTCAGTACTTAAAAAGAAGCTATTTGGAAGCTGTTGACGTAGTGTGGGGTAAAAGATATTCTGTATCCCTTCTTTGGTTCTATGTAACTACAGTATTTAAGGTGATACTCTCGCGGAACTGGCACCAGACAGGCGGTTGCATTGTCATATCATTAATGTCACCCCGAATGGATAGCGATCTCATTAACGTTGATAAGCTGTCATTGAATGTAAATTCTGAAAGAAACTATGTGAGATTTGTTTGTAACAATGAAACAAAACAAAAAAGGAAAACGTCAGCATATAGTTTAGGCAAATCAGTGATACTGTCGTTCCGTCCCTCAAGAATGTTTTTCTACGCTACACATGCTGCCACTTTTCATGTTGCAACTACGCATGGACCACTCATACTTAAAGACATTTTACCTTCCAAGGACTTCGTGCAATTCATAGTAGTCTTCAAAGTTCTGTGAATCGTGAAGGACAAATTTCTCCAAGGTATCCGAAGAACTCATCTTCGACGTGACGTCACTGTGTTCGGCGTCCAATGGGTGCTGTTGTTAGAGAGAACGAGATAATTGACAAACATTAATAAAAAAAGAGGAACAATATAAACATAAGAAAGAATTGGAAAGTTGCAATATCGACTTAATTCGTTTGAATAACGTGTTCTTCTGTTTGTTTACTTGGTTGCCGTCGAGATCTTTCAACACCACAACATTCAAACCTTAAAATCATCAGACTGCAGACGATATGAAAAAAAAGTGAGAGAAGAGAGATCCTCAAATACTTTCTTTTCCTTTTTCGTGTGATCTTATTGGTGTAAGCGTCAATATCGACTCGTCTCTTCCAATTTTATGTGCCTTTCCCTAAATTTACTGAAAATGGGAAATGGATCCTACACTTCGTGCATGACAAGATCAAAGTCCACAGAGCTGATGGTTAGTGTTATTGGGGCTAATTGCGGGATTTGTCTGTCAAAATTCTTCCAAGGCGGAAGCTGCGGTTAACCGTCACCTTTCGTATCCAAGCAATGCCTTGGATGCATTCTCTTCAGAAAAGACAGAGACACTGTCTCGTTCGGTATTATCTGGCTTTTAGAGGTAGTCTCTCTAAAGGTCACAAGAGAATGAATCAATGATTTAACAAAAGGCGGAGACTTCAGTAAACTGCGTTTCCACTTCCTGAAGATATCAACCATTGAAATTGGTAATAACCGTGTAAAACCTAATTAAGTGACCTCACGGTTTCAAAATAAGTATGGAAAAAAAAAAACTCAAGTAATAAGACCAGAACGATACTTTTATTAACAACATAATTTTTTTGATACGCCATTACAAAGTTGTATGTCCTCATCTGCGCCCACGGGCGAATGGGGACATCTCCATGTCAGGTCCACGAATTCGTAAAAACAGTAGTTGTCACGGAGACGAAAGACTTTCCTGACGATATAGTACATTCCAAACCCCCGCCCTCCCCCCCCCCCCCAGTTCTCCTTACGAAAGAAATTGCAATGACGAAGAATATGTACATGATATTGGTGAACGCTGTAGACCACTGCTATCGTTTCATTTTCAAATTTTCATTAATAATTAGTAAAGTTTCAAACGAAAGGCCTCTAACTGATTGTAATTAGTCTGGCTAATTTAGTTAGTCACCATACAAAGTGAGAGTCTCGCATGGTCATTAAATATTTTGAATTCGAGTTCCACCATCTCTCATAGGAAAGTTTTCCGTCCTGGTAATATTTAATGTTAAGGTAGACAGTCGAATTCGATATTCATAACACTCATTCAGAAATTGTAGCTTCATTAAAAAAAAAAAATACTGCAGGACCAAACTCCTCGATTATAGACCGTCAGGTTCTGATTCATGAATTTTTGATCTAACGTTTATTATTTTACATTTTGATGCCATTGACAACTTGAATAGTCTGAATTTGACCCACAAGTGTACATAAAATAGTTATGAACATGTGTAAGAAGTACGTCTCTCGCTTGTGATGTATAATGAACTTCTGTGTTGGTTGATTTTTCTACTCTAGGCTTAGAGGGTCTTGAAATCTTTGAGTTATGTAATGTAATAGTTATGAATTCGTTCTGTCCAGTTTTAATCTTTAATTCTACTCAAATAGTTGGATTTGATAGATGTGGGGTGGTTAGCAGTGTGACTACTCCATTTGTTCAGTAAGTATTTGAATGACGAGTTTAATTTTGTTGTTTTATGTTAATTACAGTTTAATCTGCTAAAGAAGCTATCGTATGGAGATGATACCATGACTGAATAAACCAACAGAGTATGGTAGTTCACAAAATTATCAACAGAATCATCACAAAATTATCAAAAATTATCAAAATTACCAACAGAGTAGTATGGTAGTTCACAAAATAATCTTTGTCTAAAATAACACAGGCCATTCCTTTCTAGAAACTGTGAAAAAAAGACGTTAATTTTTTAATGTTAATTTTTGGTAGGAAGGCGGCCACGTAAATGTTATTGCTTAACTTGTAATTAAATTTTAATCTATTGAAGCAACTATCGTATGAAGATGACTACATAATTGAATGACCTCAGACAGCAGCGTGGTATAGTTTACAAACTCATCGGCGTCTAAAAGTGTAGCAGATAATTCCTAGAAACTGAGCAAAAAAAAAAAAAAACGTCACTACCTGTTGAATTTTAGTTTGAAGGTGGTGACATTAATATTGTTGCTTTTGTAGGTAATTACATTTTAATCTACTGGAAAAGCTATCGCGGTAAGAAGACTTCATAGAGAAGAGTGTAAACCGGATGACTTCACCGGAATAGTGTACAGGACATTGTACATTTAATGTAATTGCCACCCTGAACAATAGATGTAGCATTGTTCTCATCAAATATATAGAAGTAATACATCATGAATTGCTTTGAATCGTATTACTCTGCAGGACAATACCGAGAAGGAGCGTGTGAATTGTAATTATGTTATCGTCTATACACTAATGCGCTCTGGATAGGCATATATATATATTTATATATATATATATTTATATATTATATATATATATATATATATATATATATATATATATATATATATATATATATATATATATATATATATATCATCACAACCTGATCAATCTCGAGAAGATAGTGTCAATTGCCATGATGGTATCACCTATCCTCACCACACCTGGATGAACTGCACTCCCATAGTGAACATTGTTGAACAGATTTGGTGGTTGATTTTTTAATGACAGCTGGATTTATACTCAATCGTCAAATGGGGGAGTACTTCAATACTCAGCAAAATGGAAGACCTTTGTGATTAAAATGTGAATAGCCAGTCACTTCGATGAACTGTCATTATAATGCAATCAACAACAAAATGTAATCTATTTTAATGGTGTGGAAGAATTATAATTACAATGAACGATACTTAGCAGCAATACTCAGCATGTCAGAGGAATTGCTTTCATGACCACGATACTAATACTCAGTATATGGTTGGTAACGTGATCACATTCCGTAAAAAAAGTAACAGTAACAATAATAATAATAATAACAACCGGATTACAGACTCTCAGCTTTGAAGACGAAACAAGACATAACCTTCTGTTTTATGTTTTCAAGCGAGTTTCGGATCACTTACATCACAAGGCCACGTCTGTAAAAATATTTCAAGTTGTGTTACACCCAGAGAAGGTCGACGCTATGGAAATGCTATTTATAGCGTTTTTGAAATAGTAAACTTGCAACAAATATGTGGCTCTTTAATTAATAGAGTCGATCTCATTAATTAAATAATAATTAATTACCGTAATGATCTACTCGCAATTCGATTTTTTTTTTTAGATCGAGTGAACTTCTGGTTCTAGTTCATCTTCAGTAAAAAAGAAAAGAAAAGAAGATCCCCCCGGATTGAAGTTATATGACAATATATCTTCAGATGATGTTAAAACATCAATGAAGACTTACTTCAGATGAAATCCTCGTTTGTAACGATCCGTGGAAAGTCACAATATTTCCAACTATGGCATATTATATTATGTCACCTTAAAAAGGATAAATGCCATCTTTGTGTGTGACTATCAATGGCAAGTCACAATATTGTCATATTATGTAGACTACTAAAACTATGTAATGCCGACTTTATTGTAGTCAAACTGAAAAGTTATTTATTTCAATAAATTTAAAATTACATGACTGAACTGCAAGTTCATTCTTCAACAAATTAACGTGTCTATCTATCTATGTAGCTAACCAGAGCAAGACATATTCTAGGCCAGGAGATCCAGGAGATTCCAGTGATGAGTTAAAGTGCTCTAAAATGAAAGAGCGCATGATGCTCGAAGAATGCTCTGATCAAGAGAGATTCCCAGGGGCCTCAATGTTACAAGACGTTATGTAATACCGAAGAGATTCCCAGGTACCTCAATGTTACAAAATGTTATGTAATGATGCATGGCAAATTATTCCAAGCATTTTTTTTTTAAACTGACCCGCGTGTTAACCTTGAAATTAAACTTAAATGAAAAAAAAAAAATGACAAAAACACTACATTGGGTTACTTGTAAATTGAGCTTAAGATGTTGCAAAAATAAAGGTCATCCTGTATCTTAATCTTTCTTTTGAGCCAACTGAACTACGATTACAAAGACATACAATTTAATACATTTAAGAAGTTGGTCTGTTGTGACATCGTACATTTCGTATAATGCAATGTACTACTGAGAAATAGAATTTGTTTAAAGAGGCTCATTGAGTTGTTTTGTGAGAAATTCACTCAATTTTTTTCTAAACCGGTCAAGTTTCTTTCACGTACTAATGACAAACAGTCAAACTAAAAGGATCCCAAAGTTTTACATACGTTGGAACATTAATGAGTGAGTAATCAACGATTAACTTTGGTTTTTGAAACTTTGTGACCAGACATTTTCACATTAGTACATTCACATGCACACAATCAGAGCAAGTAACGGTCAAAAATTCGAAAAAATTGACAGTTTTCATATAACTATTGGATGTGAAACTTGATTAATTATGCTAATTGTGAGTATTGTCGTGTGTTTGTATACTTCAAAATCACCGCAATCTCTACTGATATCAACTCAATGAGCCCCTTTAAAACTATGCATGACGTACAAACAGAACATGCTATTGAGATATGTATTTCACCTACGAAAAGAAAAACATGTCCACATTTTTTTTTAAAATGAAATTTCAGACTTTTGCAGAGGCAAATCCCTTTAAATCTTCCGACCGGTTGATGAAAATAAATGTGTGTTTAGTTTGCTCATCAGAGCTTAATGAAATGACAACACTTCAACCGGGCTTCTTAAAATGTATATACAATAACAGTGACCGGTTCAGTAACAAACGCCTGTTTACGTTGGCTGTAACAGGTTGCCAAAAGTATACCAAAATGTAGACACCGTGAAGTAACTCCGATTTATAGCAAATCATCGTTTAGCTTGAATCATTTGCGTTCGTTTTTAGAACAACTCGTTCGTTGTTTGTTGTTTAACTTTTAAGGTTGCAACAGAATCTTCACATTTGGTATACACGGCTTGACATGAGGTGACGGTCAGGTTTTCATCCCAGGGACCGGCTGTGAAATGGAAGCCAGCTTACCTACTATTAAATGAAATTACTAGAATTTGTCTGTTACAGCAAAAATAAGAGCTAAAGGAAACACGTTCCCCATGAGTGCATGATCTACCTCAAAAGAAAGATATTTCCGTTATATTAATATCGCTATTGAAGTGAAACATGATACACATTTTACGATGCGTCTGTTTCTCAGTGTGTGAATCCTATATCCTCTAATTACCTCTATGTATTGAGGGTTATAAAGCAATTTCATGGTGAGCGAACAGGAATACACATGTGACTGAAATCATGAATTTTTTAAGTTATACCAATCAGAAGCGTTTTGTTTTCATAGTCTAACAAGTGCATGGACGCTGCTGTAAACGAAGTATCATGGAGAGTAGAACTTTTTTAAAAAATGAAATTGAAACAATTTTGGGTGGGAAGCAGATTTCAAAAAATAAATTCTGCAAAGTAGATTGGACGTGAATGTATTTGGAAATGATTTTACTTCCGTCAAACTGGTTACGTCGGAAAAAGGTGGAACAGTTGCGACGAAGCGTTCACTGGGTAGCAGAGGCAAGTAAATTTTGACATTTCCGTTGTCAAGAACTTTTATTATTGCCATCTAAGATCGCTGTTGATCCGTGTTGTGAATGCAGGCATTGCAGAAACGAATGTAAAAATTACCGTCTTATTAGTGCCATTATGATAAAATACGATGTGTGTGATGTGGGGGAGGGGGAGGGGGAAGCCAGGATATATACATTATGAGGTGATACAACATCTGGTGTTGTTGGCGAAAGTGGAGAAAACGATTGAGCACGAACACTTAGACCAAAGATTCTGAGAGTGATCCCTACCGGTGTCGTGGGGAAAGGGGGGGGGGGAGGAGGAGGAGCCGTAGGTGGTTTCCACAGAGAAGACGGGGAATAGGGGGGGGGGGGGGAGTTGGCACTGTTTGGGGATTCCATGACGATGACGGAATATCACCTCAGCGATTTAAGGCGCGATTAGAAATCCAGGGTCTAACAAAAATGAGAACAACTGAGTGAGACCGAATTATCTAATACCAAGCATCTTTTGCGTTTCCTTGTCGTAAGCCTAGCATGAATCAAATACGTAGCTATAAGTATCATTGGCTAGCCTGAAATATTTCGTTCTCTTCTACGAACGGTAGGGATCAGGGTTACAGGAGGGGTCAAATTTTTAAATAAGCCCCCAAAAAAGAAGAAAAATCCAACGTAGCTCGTTAAATTTAGTAACGTCTCGGTGTCGGTAATTGCAACAGCTCTGTGGCAAATGATTTGCGGACACGTACGGCAGTTCCTACTATACATGCACATATGTGTGTCACCGTTGAACTTTGACCTGAATCTGTGGAATATGACATTTAATGTGATCATATATACTTTATTATTTACAAGATGCAGCTTCCATGGATTTACTACCGCGTTTTGTTACCTTACCGACCAGTTTAAAGTTACAAGATAGGAACGCGTTCAACTCACCAGCTATTCCAAATTAGATGATCAAACGTGGAAGACATCGCGCCCTCTTTACGAGATGTAATGGGAACACTTAAAGGAATGCTACCCTTCGGATAGAGGTACTTTTAAATTGGATTTAATTCAATTATTCACCGCTTAAATCGGTTTATGGATAAAACACAAGTGAACAGACTGCAAAGGCTGAGATACACACAACACGCACACGCACGCATATATACTGTTGTCTGCATATATTTATATTGTTAATTTACAGGCTTTTTGTTGATGTGAAATTCTAAACCATGATGAGGGTTGTACTCCCAGAGCCAAAGCAACTACAGATGCGTGTACTGAAATTAACCCCGGTAAGCTATTTCTCTGTACCAACTTACATCAACTTGAACTATAGCATACTGAGGAAAATCATTGTCAATAAATTGGAGATTTCTTTTAAGGAAGCACCGCAAACGAACTTAACTTAGTGCAGTATTCATCTACACGCTCGAACTTGATATAATGAATGCAGACATGAGAATGTACTGAAAATGAGGAATCCAAGATTTCCACTCATTAAACAAAGATTTTAAGCTAAACCTTCAACTATTTGTGGCAAACTCTGCCTCCAAACATGCAGTTTTATACCGTCTCTAATTTGTGGTAAAATGTCTGTCTTTCTTTTTTTAGTTACTGTTTTTTTCGCATGAACTTTGAGCTGGAACACCTGCGAATATATTACACCAACATACACACAATGACAAACGAATCTGGTTATCAAACTGAAAGGACGTAACTATCTTTCTCCCCTTAGGTTTTTTTTTCTTAGACAATCCGGTCACCTTTGACCAACATTCTGCTACTATGTTAGTTGATACCACACTGGTTGCCCCACCCCCTCTGGCGAAATTCTCTAATCGTTCTCTACAGAAAAACCTAAGAAAACGTGTCGTGGAGTAAAGACCTCCATTAAAAGGGCCATGGTGCATCGAGTTAATGCAGGACTTCAAGTTAGAAATTTTGGAAATTTGGGGACCCAGTAGGTGTGCACCACTGTTCGCCAGACGCGAACGAAAGTTTTGCCCTAATGAAAAAGCTGCGGAAATTGTTGTGGGTCTGTTTGTTTGTGTGAGTGTGTGTGTTTGTTGGGAAGTGAGTAATATGGCCTGCCCCACACAGTGCAATATGTGATGATAAACTTTGCAATTTAGAAGTATCAAAACATCCCAGTGTATCACAATCGTAATCGGCGAACACCTATCAGATTGTGCAATATAGAAACTATCAGTGAAAACTATATAACTGTCACTTATGTGGGGAGGGGGGGGGTGGGGGCTGGAAGGATTTACACCATCTCCTATGTTTAGTTTAGGCTGTTTCGCTTAGCCGTAGCTGTAAATGCCTTCCAGGCGTTCTAGAGTTAATGAGCTGCATTTATTGACCTACTTGTCAAGTTGTAAATGGAGATGTTCCGTAGACATGCAGGGATCATAGACCATTTTTGTGCTTCCGAATTTCTTGAAAACATCATTATTAAAATATGATATGATACGAAGCTGACAGGAATAATTCTAAAAAATTATGAAACAGAAGCGAGTATATACAACAAAAGACGTGACGGGTTTAGCTTAATAATTACATAACAGTTAGCAGTGAAATACTTCATGTATCGATATACAACAATGGACGGACCGTAACCAAAACCTCTCTGCGTGGAAACGACAGTGATATAAACAATGGGAGCTCACAGATAGATAAAATATGTCCTACATAACATCAGGGTACTTCAAGGTCATTCATAATATGTTGTTATTAACTTTTGAATGACTTTTTCACTGTATAATTGCCGAGTCATGAAGGTCAGAGATTTTTTTCTGATGTAGGATCTACATGTATAACTATGCACTGTATACGCTATGTAATTACATTCAATGGTCTTGAAGGAAGTTGGGAACCCTTTCAACATTTTGCAAACGCTCTCCAAATATTTAGACAGGTTGTAGGAGCAAAGCCATTACATTGTAGAGCACCCCCTGCAGGTAAGTTAGTTTCAACGTCAGCTTAAATTTCAGGCTTCCAAAAATATTTGTTATCCTTCAAAATGTCACAAACGTCAGAAATATTACAAATTTGGTTGCACCGTGAGAACCGTTAATTAAGTCGGTTCCAAAAAATCTCAAAAACACTCACGCTTAGCCTTATAGCAAAGATGTCAACAAAGAAAATCTGGATACTTTGAGAGAAAATAAAAAACGTAAATAAACAAATATAATAATAAAATAATAAAAATGTAAATAAAGAAAACAACATAATCAAAGTTGATAGGCTTTTATTGTCAATGTCTTTCTGCTACATCGATGGTGTGGTACATCCCACAATGCACCTGGGGGAGATGGAATTATCTCATCGAGGTACAGCTTTAACGGTATAACAGGGAGCTGACAAGTAAGAGAGCAAATTAAGGAAGCGATGTAGAGAGCAAGCGAGCAAACAGGACGGGAAGACAATCCACAATGTGTCAAAGGGAGTTAAGGGACATAGTTACCCAATACCTACTATTCTGATCCCATTAATGTAAAGTGAACGAAGAGTAACTAGCACAAAATGCGTCTTCATTTGTTCTATTCACAGAGTGTCACATTCGGCTAAATATTGGCCAAAGATGTCGAACGCTTAAAAAACCGAGAAACCATCCATTTTCTCATAATTTTTGACAGTAGCCTCGAATGACCCAGCAGTTACCCTTTCAGCAGGTGATATATGAGACATCAAGAATCATTTACTTGTGTGTGATAATCCTGTGTGAGGAAATGTTTGGAAAGAAACGGCTCTGGTCGTCAGAACGTGTATATACAATCCTTAGTAGCCTCCAGCTACACTAAACACGAACTGTAATGATATCTATCTGTAGTGATATCTGTGAAATTCTGTTATCGCCTCAAGGGCTTACCTCTTTTGTCTATACGTAAATCCACATTCTTTGTTGTACTGTGTCAAGTACATCAGAGATGACAAGAAACATCGCTTCTACCTGTGTCTACACAAACAGTTCTCAAGTGCAACAGAACACTACCGGAACAGCACGTGGTGTTCAAATGACGTTAAACAGCGTTCATATGAGCCACACATACAGTATAGGGATGATGGGCAGTGTTCGCATTTACGAGAACAGTGTTAACACTGTTACACGATTGACTACAGGATCGGTATTCAATGTTCACATATAACCAATCTGACCCAGAATGATAACAGAAAATATTACAAGAACGCTATACAGTGTTCACAAGAGACACTTCAACGAAGTTGTACAGTGTTCAACGAAAACTGCTAAGATTATCAGAGGGACTCACTACAGGAACAGAATAAAGTGTTCACATGAATACGAAGTTCTTAATGAACTGTAGACAAATGCAAATGGGTTGGGTAACCATGCAAGATACATCAGATGGCCAGTCTTGTTATAATTTGTTATCCAGAAAGTCGATGGGAAAAATAAAAGCTAAAGCTGACAAATTATGGCACCCGTCATTTGCCAGTAAATTGCATTGATAGGATTTTTCAAACATATATATTTCACTTCTGCCACCAAACCATATATTCTTTATATCCGTGTACCATCAGGTATCCCCAAGTGTATGTTTGTGTGAGGGGAAAGGGAAGCTTTGTGACACTGTGATAAATTATAAAAGTTCTTTTTGTACATAGGTCAGTTTTATGCAATGTACCTGTTAACTGTTAAAGTAGTGTTGTCTATACCTTCAATTAGCTAAGCTCTGAGAAATGTACTTCTCCCCTCCCACCCCCCTCCCCCATCGACAAAACTGGTGGCAAGAACGTGATTGAATTACATATAACTGCGACTAAGTTCCTTGTTTTGCCTCAACAAAGCCCTGACCGAAAAAATGTCAAGAGTTAATTGGAAGACTATCGACAAAGATCCTATGTAAGGCACAAGTACCTTGAACACATGGTTTTGAGAATGTGCACTTTATTTACCCACATATACTGTACTACTCTACACAGTAGAATGCCTCGTTTCGGCCGTTAACTCTTGTTCACCTAGCACACTTTTAAAGACTAATAACTCATCTTGAAATACAGGGCAATCCGTCAACATGGTGGAAAGCTGATTTCGCTTGCCTCTTCATTCTGTTCACCATGGCAGCGACGAATCGCGATTCGCAGTAGGTCTCCGAAAATCCAGATTGATATTATAGCGAGCCCCTTGGGTGCGTCTTGTCTCCCATCTCGGCATATGTGCAGCTACTGGTGTATTTATATGAGACTTAACCGTTCACCAACTTTGGACTGCTCATTGGTTTCCCTTATAAATTAAATTTATCCGCTTATAGGTTAGTTTACTGGTACTAATAGCTGCGAGCAACGAAGGCAAGAGTAAAAGGCTGATAAATAAACCAGAAGGTTCGCTCAAGATTTACCTACTTAAAGGATTAGAGTCATCTCCTGTAGAAAGCAAGAGCACTAATCGTGCTTATTACATTTGTTGTTATCATCATGGTTGCGATGTCGTAATCATTGCTGTTTTTGTTGTTTGTTTTCCTAATGTTGATGTTTACGTTGCTACGTTGTCGTTTTTTTTTTTCTTTGACGTTGCTGATCCACGTCGTTATCACGTGGTTGCTGCAAAATTCTTGATAATTACATTGTCGGTGTGCTGTTGTTGGTGAGGTATGAGGGTCATTTCTTGTTCCCTTCGACATTTGTTACGAACATAGGCGTAAGAGAGCAATTTAGGAACATGGGCGTAAGGGAGCAATTTAGTTAGAAACATGGGCGTAAGGGAGCAATTTAGTTAGAAACATGGGCGTGAACTAGCAATTTTGCTTGAGACGGCTATACTTGGTGATAAAATATTAGAAGACGGATAGTTAAAGAGGCTCATTGAGTTGTTTTGTGAAATTCACTCAATTTCTTTCTAAACCGGTCAAGTTTCCTTCACATACTAATGACAAACAGTCAAACTAAAAGGATCCCAAAGTTTTACATACGTTGGAACATTAATGAGTGAGTAACTGACGATTAAATTTGGTTTTTGAAACTTTGTGACCAGACATTTTTACATTAATACATTCACATGCACACAATCAGAGCATGTAACGGTCAAAAATTCGAAAAAATTGACAGTTTTCATATAATTATTGGATATGAAACTTGATTTATTATGCTAATTGTGAGTATTGTCGTGTGTTTGTATACTTCAAAATCACCGCAATCTTTACTGATATCAACTCAATGAGCCCCTTTAATTGTCACAGTTGCATAAAAATACCACTTTTACGTTTGGCTGAGTTTTGAGTTCCTATGTTCTTCAAATTAACCATTATGATTGGCATATGATACTTCGATATATATCTGCCCGAAAGATATTCACAATTTGTCCGAAAAACTGTACACTTTTTCTTTTCAAGCCAGGCTTGGAGGATTGTCCCCTTGTAACGTAGGCTACGTCTATGTTAGGAATACATTCTTGTGGTTTTAGAAACATGTTGTCGTTACACTGTTTAAAATTAATGGCGACTTTGACGTTTTCGTTTTCTATATAATTAAATTCATAAACATTAACGATCTTGTTTGTTTAGTGTATACTCCCTTTGTATTACCATCGTTTTTTTTTTACTTTTCTATGAATTCTCTTCCCTTCACGTTGTCATTAACTTTGACGTTTGCTCTAACAATCCAAATATGACGTACAGTACAGTAATATATGTGTCATTTTGCTGTCGTGTATCATACAGTTCCCAATGATTTAGAATAAGTCTCACTTCAAAACACTTCCTTGTCCCGTGTAATCGTCTATACCTTGACAAACAAGCGTCATCGAACGCCGATATGGTCACAACAAAAGGAAAATTACCTGAAGTACATCTGCTATGGTGATATAATAGTTAGGTGTAAGATGTAAGTTAAGATGTAACTTGTAATTCTACGTCACTGTGCACCTCCATGGTGTAAAGTATCCATGTCACCCTATACTTTTCGTAACGTAAACATCAACACCTGAAAAGTGTTTTGGTGTATACTATTTATGTGTTAAAGAAAAATAAGTTGTGTATGCATAACATAACAGTATGTGACTTCCATATAAATGAGCGTCCATTTGTCCCATACAGGAGGGCTATTAAAATTCTGCTCCAGATTTTTTGAAATGTTCAAGGCAGGTTTCCTATATTTGATTGAAATGAAAGTTTGCAGTCCGATTTCCTGAAAAAACTTTGGAATTACAAATTATTAATATGTTTCCTCTGTGGCTATTATCCTGCTTTCGAATGAGACACTTTGGCAAATTAAAAATCAGTCTTTGCTTTTATAACAAGCTTGGACAATTCCTGGAATCGATACAAGAGACAAAGACAGAAATTGTGGCTTGGCGTTTCTTACTGAAAAGTTCTCTTTTCTCAACACACGTTAATTTGCCTGTTAAATGAAGTCAGTGAAGATGCAGGGTCCAATCTGGTCAATGTTTTGGTATGTATTTGCGTCTCACTTTGTTGTACTAGATCATGATACAACAGAGACCCAAATGGTCCCATCTGGGTATGAAGGCTTGTTTCTGTTGTTGTGATAACCTCTTTATTTTACTGTGTTTTATATCACAATCTTTGATGTGGTACGTCATGTGAGTACTTTCCAAATATAGGATGTGCCAGTTAGCGTTTTATTTTGATGGCTTTTTTCTTTTTTTTTTTTCTCCCTACATACACACGGTTTCTCCCTATATACACACGGTCGACGTCACTCCATATTTACATTACTAGACATGTAATATCACACCGTATACAGGGGGATGAAGGGTCGTATTTTCATGCAGTTAGGCTAGCCTAAAATAGATGTAGGCTTAGTGCTGTATATGGCTACTGTACTTCACGAAAATGGGGGACGCATTATACCGAATAAAATACATCTAAAAGGAAGACCTACAACGACGTTAAGAATTCACAGTTAACGGAACTTGTTTTAACGCATGAGCTCAAAAATGTGCAATTGTTGTAAAGTTATGGCAATCGGATTCTAAATCGATATTACAAATATTGAACATTGAACATAAGCTCCCAAAACTAGTATCACATTGCGGTGTTGACAACGCACAAGTCAAGTGAGTTCCAAATACATCGTTGACTCATGAAGCACCCCCCCCCCCCATCCCATTGAATACAGTCCTCCCCACCCAGTAAGTGCTGTTTACCGGTACCGCGTTCAGGACGGGACTGTCAAATGTGGCACTGTTTATTCTGCATCTTTAGTGTCTCAAATTCTCGGTATTCGAGTCATTTCGATAGGAGGACAAGTAGATAACCCCTCTGTTAGACACGTCACATATGCTTAAAGGTGGATGCAGGTGTAGGTGTGGCTTCTGTCATGACGTTACATGTTTAATCTGATCCTGCTTTTTCCGAGATGAACAACTTTGCAGTTTGCAAATATCATCAGCAGAAACTGACACGCTCACAAAGGTCTCATCAATAATTTATTCACACACATGCCAGAGACAAGGATGTTTCCTTAAACCTAAACTTGAACAAAGCTTGGACTTAAAAAGGCGTTTTTGGCACCTAATAGATCCTCCCAGTCACGACGTTGGCTTTTTATCCAGTGTGTGCTGATAATCTTCGAACTTAATTCATTTTTTTTCAACATTCATTCAACTAAATACTTTCCTTAAAAAATAACTATCACACTTGAAAACAAAATTGTTTGACAACAAAGGCTCTATACAGGGATATGGTATTCAATGGTCTGAAAATCTCACTATCGTATACAAGTGGCAATACGGCAATACATCTTTCCCTGTATTTCGGTACACATCAAAGCAATAATTGCCTCCTCCGTCCATTTCAAATGCCTTCCTTTACTCTAAGAAAATGGACTTTTTAGCAGATTGGAACTGACATTAAGCAATAACAAATGGCGCATGTTCTCAATCGGAATTACTTAGAGAACATTACTTTCAGTGTTTACGTCTATATATCATGTCGAACTTCGTCCTATAAAGTTCTGCACTCAGAGCTGTTGTTCTAACGACAAATCGTCTTCTCTAGATGGCACGATTGTTATATTTTAAAATAAATGGCAGAAACTGGACATCTGATAGGGTAAAAAGTAATGGGTTTCGATACCCGAGGGATTCGAACTCAGGACCTTCAACTTGTTACAACAATGAGGACACTCGATCTACCATTGTCTTTGGTAAATGAATTCGATTGTTAAAGGTCTCCATATTACCCTTTGATGAGCTTTGTTTGTTAGAAACTATTCAAGCTCTTTATATCGTACCACAACCCTTACCATAGATCAGAAATGGCAAAATCCAAAACAACTGAAATATAATTACTATGATCGACAGACGGACCTCCCAAGTATGGTGTAGTGTATGTGCCATACAGCATGGTAGAAACATATTAACTTCTCTTCGGTTGTTATGATGTTAAGTGCGTAGCCATCTGTCCTTTCCTGAAAATCCTTGGAAATCATGGACGACGGAAGGGGGGGGGGGGGGCAAAAATACATAAAATTGATACACAACTGTAAAAATGTTTAATCAATTATAGAATACTTTTTTTTTCCGTCAATATAGTCAATACAACATATACCACCGCATTATGCGACACTGACGTACACAATTCCCCCGCCCCTCCACAGAAGAAAAAAAAAAGAAAAAGACCAAAAATATATGAAGATCTCATCATTGATATCGAACGTGAAGATGATGTATGGGAATTGCTGTAGGGTAGATGAGGTAGGAGTGATTGGGGGTGGGGGGGGGGTGTGGAATCAGTCGCAAATTCAAGTAGACTTACAGGAAAGGGAAAAAAAAAACAGGTAAGGATAGACTTTCATTATTGAGAACGATCAGATCACCCAATCTGACGTTCTTCAAATGTCATGGCCATATTTTTTTGAAACTGTTCCTAACATAAACACACCGTCATTCATTTAAGGGATTTAAAAATAGGGGAACAATTTATAGGAGAAATGAAGAAAAGAAAATGTTCAACACTCAGTGCAAGGAATTTTATGATATTTTCTGCTGTTAACGGTACGGTAACGAAAAGGCGGGGAGTGCTCTATAGCGGGCTCCCGCAAATGACGGAGTATGGCGCGAGACGTGGTGTGGAATGAACGCAAAATTAACTGGGAGAAGAGCGACAAAAAAGAGAAGAAAAACTACTTGGTCTCATTCGAAAATGTGTCTTAAAATTTGATATGAAATACCAAAAACGTGACCATTTCGTGGACAAGGTTTGCTTTGAATAGTTGACAAACATTGCACCATTAGACATAGGTGGTATGGTACTTATAACATGTATGAGGGGAGGCGGCACCCCCAACCCTTTCATAAGACTACGATAGGTGGGGCATAATCTCAACATAATTTTACTCAGGTGGGACCTTCATCAAATTTAATCGGTGAAGGCCTGTTCTACAGTCACTTTCGCTGTCGGATGGAACACACAAAGATTTCGTACAAAGGTTTCGTAAGTCGTAGTGACCTGAAATGAACTGCTCGATGTATAACGTACACTATATACACACACCAAAGCACACAGGGAACCGTCTCATAACTCTCTTCGAATCTCGTATACAAGAAATTGTCGCTGTTTATGAATCCCGATGGGGGTTTATAAACAGCGACACCACACTACGTCTTACGCATAGGAAACACACACACGACTAGGTTTCATGGCTAAATCATTTCCTTTTCAAAGAGAGATAGATAGAGAAAAAAATGTAACTTTGACTAAAATTGCCGAAGGACGGTAAATGATAGGCAACAGGGAAATCAGAGGCTCTTCGCACAGCCTGCATTAATAATAGCTTGGAGGACTGGTGTTAATGGTGCTGAAAATCCCATCGCAACTAAGATATACTGCCGTACTAGGTAAACGAAAACCTAGTCGGTCATGATCGGTACACTAATGTTGTTCATATAAATCTGAAAAAGACGTGTAAAGAAACCTTAACAGATAAAAGCAGCAGTAATGAGTGCTGTAAATTTAGGATCAATGTACGGTAATAAAAACGTGTGGTGCAATATGAAATCAAATCGTAAAAAATAAGAATGATGTGTTTACTTCTCCGTTCGAAGTTTGCGGTGAGAAAAAAGTTTAAAAAGGCATAAATCAAGTAGCCTATGCCCTTTAAGTGGCCTGTTATTAGAGAGCATACAACATTTATTGTATATGTAATACGTGTAGGTTATAGTATCATTCAGTGTACTGCACTCTCATGTTTACAGACTTAAGTGGGTGTATTTTGTGGAAGGACCGATAGACTGTCGTGACAGAGATTTTCCACATGAACTTCAGATCGAAGTCTTAGTGTTTTGGGAGGCCTCAAACTGTTTCTTCAGTGATAAGGGGGGTATAGGTCTTTGAAGAAGGGGTGCACCCACCACTTTTCCTTGAACAGACTCTCCTAGATTTGGTTTAGCAAAAGTGTGCAGTTGTTTAAAAGTTAATTTCCGTTTCCCAAATGTAATTCTACAAACAAGTTTTGGTCCATCTTTTTTTTTTTTTCATGGGGCCATGGCCCCAGTTGCCCCTCATTGGATCCGCTAGTGGATATCATGAGTAAAGACAGACTGTAAGGAGTCAAAAACAGTTTTATTTTAAGCTAAATAAATAAAGCCCCCCATCCTTTTCAAGGAAAACTTCAAAGTTATAAAAATAGCTCTTTCTAAGAATTAGGGGAAGATTTTGGTCAAAATATCCGCGGTCATGGAGACTATTTCCATTTCATAATCCTCATAGAGTTCATCTTTATGTAGCAAAAAAAAAAAAAAAAAACTGTCCCAAACAATATCTTACTCGTGAACCGTAAATTACTGTCTACTCCGAGTTTTGGCATGCCCCAGAAACTTACAATGTCAAGAAAACAATTTGATGCATTATAGTAGCTTGTATTAACGTATTATTATCAAAATGTTTTAGTTTCAACATGATTTCACTGTTCATCGCCCGGATTCACATGACTGAGCAACAGGCGCCAGAAAATGCCCGAGGGGCGTATCTGGCTCCATGGACATCGATATACGTATATCAAAGTCTTGTGATACGCGGCTGTGTGCGTTGTAGAATATACGTTTTGTCAGTGCTATGTGATCTTTACTACCATAATGTACATACACTACAGTATGCTAAGATGGTAGTACAAGTAAGATATCTTGTCACGTGACAGACTGTCGCAGTGCCGTGTGACGTATAGCCCGCACAACGGACGTGTATTACTCAAGCATGAGCTCTGACTACATTCGTAATACGTTTTTATGTACGTTAAAAAACGGTACATACCAACACCTGATGGGAAGGTTATATGACATATAATGAGAAGTGATACGCACACTGCCATACAATATAATTTCTTACAAAATTTTTTGTTGTATCATAGGGCTTGCTGTAGTGTCACAAGTTTACATTTTCATGTCACGCAATTATCACGTCATCAACACAACGACTTACCACACATTTTAGCCTCTACTGACATATCTTCCCACTATAATAATAGCTTCCAAATATTTTGTTCCAAATGTATTGCTTTGCGAAAAATTTTGTCAATCAAGTTAGTCACATTTATTTCGATGTCACTTTTTTGTATTTGTTATGCATAAACTATTAGGTCACGGGATCATTTCACAATCATGATGTAGGACCTATGTAGTTGCGTCAATGCGATACAGGTCTCCTCTTTATTCCTCACATACAATGTAATACCAGATGTTAACATTCTCTCGTATGACACACTCTTTTACATCACGCATCTCTCCATGCGACATACACGAAGTACATCTACTCACTCATCACACAAACAAATAAGTTGGGAGTTAACAAGCGCGCATGCTCAGAAGGAAAACGTGTGGAAGGTGCAATCGAGACAATTGCTCATAGGGTAACTGAACATTGCAGTTTTCACTAAAACCGTCAGAACTCGCTTGAAAACTGATCCCTTGGCTTAATTCTCCGATGAGAATATTTTTCTAGGTATGGTGGTAATATCTGCGAAGTCTCACTTCAGAGGGATCAACAAGTTCCTCCAATTGAGGTTCGAAAAAATGCTTGCGCACTGTTGCCGTCGTGTCGCCTTGCAAAAGTTTGTCTATACCACTTTGACCTTTGGAACCATATCATTATAATACTATTGCACATTGCAACATCGCGTCACATGATGTAAATGGCATACATTTGCACGTTGTTACGTCTGCATACAGAAATGTTGTGGCACACTTTCAACCCACATTGTACATTGACATCTGTGCCACATTGCTCGGAGAATGTTTCTATTGTTAACATTTCGGTACAACAACAATGAAGCATGGACTTTGCTTTTACTCCAAACACGTCCTTCCTTGAAACCCTGAGGATGCGTGTGAAAACTTAATTTCCACGTCAAAAAAGTAATAGTAATAATAACGATGATAATAAGACACTAAGCTAAATAAATAAATAAAAAAGAAGCTTTAATGGTATATGCATTGAAAACAACAAATCAAGCCCTGTAACTGCAAAGAAAAAAAAAACAAGTATGGAAGGTAAAACAGGATTGGTGGAATTGTGAGAAAGGCAATAAAACTACCCTAGTCCTCACAGAATTTCCATAATGTGCTAAAATCATGTCTCGAGAACACCCTTTTCTGCATGATACAACATGAGGTGATCTCGAGACATATAACGTCATGATTAGGGTTTGTTCCTTTGATTAAACCTTATCATGCATGACATATGTGAGGATTGGCTGACAAAACAAGGTACACTTTGAATATGCATTTTGTTTAGTCCAGTTTTTATTTACAATCTTTGTCGTGTTTTAATCAAGTTGAAGGATTACTGGACATACGAGTATGTAAAACTCTTTTTTTATAACTAGGCCTACATTTCTTTGGAATTCATTAATATGTAGGTATTCAGTCCTTCGTTCATTCTTTCGTTTGTTCGTTCGTTCATTTGTTCGTTCCTTCCGTCCTTCATTCATTCATTTTAACTTTATTCCAATCTCCCTTCGACAGTGAAGAGAACAGTATAGAGTACATACATTCACGTAGGAGATACAATAATGTGACTACCATTGGCATTGTTGTAGCTTTATAATGCACTTCAGTGTTATAGTGAACATCATCAACTACCAACGGGTCTCGTGCGACGTCTCCAAGTGGGTAATGTTTATCCCAGTCCTCTAATAATGACGCGCACGGCCATCTCGTATCCAAGCGATTCTGTATTGCCCTGATTGAGTAATAAAGTATACGCGATATAGAATTCTCGATGGTCTCATGTTGTGCAACAGTGGAACCGTCGTAAATTATTGTTGACTGGGTTATCCAAAGCGAATCGATTTGCAAATACAGCCGAGCGCAAATTACAGTCAAATTCACACTAAACCTTCTATCGTAGCACTGGTGGGGTGGGATATGGGGTAGGGGAGGGGTAAGGCGTAAGGACAGTGGAGGTGAGTCTTGGGCGATAAGGAGATGGAAGGGATCATGGGAAAAGTTGGCGTGAATGTGAGAACAGAGCCTCATCTCTATCCCCTTTAAAACAGTCTTATTTGGACACTTGTACCCCTTTTTTTCACACCCACCCTTTTTTCTCTTTGAAATTGGAATACTTTCGTGGGATGATTGCGGACCTGCGTAAATTTTTAGCATTTTGTCGCTGTCAGTTTGAGATTACAAACATAGGCTTTCACGTTACACTTGTCGCAGTAAGCATACAGGCCCAAGTAACAAACAGTTGGTTATGCATCAATGTGTACCCTGAATGCTTGGTATATGCAATAGACCATAACCAAAAAAACGAAAAAAATCAATGAGAATCTATGTAGAAACTGAAGTAGTGAAGTAGGCAGTATTAATTTAATTATTACTTAGAATAACGCAGTGGAACTGAGCAGGTGACGAAGATACGGATGAACGGTCAATCCTCTTTTTTCTATACTTCATATGGCATGATGGGTAAAAAACAAAATCAAGACAAACCTAGAGTGTGGCATAACGTGCCCACTTAAAGGGGACATGAAATAGCTAAAATAATAGCATAAAACATGTGTTTAAATAAAATGGGGATGCTTCTAGTTTGAAAGAAACCCTCCCCCCCCCCCCAAAAAAAAGCCTACATACATCAGAACCACGATCAGTGAGACCAATGCGCCACCACGATCAGTGCCCCACCACGATCAGTGCCCCACCACGATCAGTTCCCCGCTGGTGATCTGTGCCTCTCTAAGATCCGTGCGAGGACACCTCACGAAGGGCAGACAACGCAAATGGTACTCTGGCAAACTCGCGGAGGTAACAGTACGATGGGATACGTTCGGTTGAATGTGAATATCCAGTGAGACCAAAGCGACCCAGATAAGTAGCCCACATCTGTAGAGCTGGGATCAGGGTCATTTTCGAATCACATCTATAATCACACGATGTGATCATTTGATCATGTTCATCAACTTGAGGACAATGTTAACTTAAATCCATCTAAGTAAATGGGTTTTTTTTCGAAGTTTTCCATCTTCATTGAGGCTATATAGTGTCCCCAATTCTATGCCTACATCGATGGTCGGCTATTACAAAGTTAGTGATCCCATAAAAAGCAAGATTAAGTGCTTAAAGTCCAATTATATGTTTGACGTTAAACAAAGAACTCATTAACGACGTTTTTAGGTGATGGGCATGTAGCTTTTAGCGAGGTCATAGACTGTCTCTCAATAACAGAAAAAAAAAGCTGCATTTGCAAAGAGGGGAAAGATAAAATAGGTGCTGATAAAGATGGGACATTTCCTGGTAGTTTTCCTTTCCTTCCTTACATAAGGAATAACACGGGCTATTGATCTAAAACATATCAAGACATTGTACTGTGAAAAGCTTTTCATAAATATTGACACCAAACATAGAGGTTGTCACTCTCCTTCACCATTCCCCTACCCCTAAAAACACTCAGCTTTTGCTTGAAGTTCCCTGATAGTATACGAAGTGATAAATTTTTAATCAATGAGCACCTCCCATATTTCCCCTCCAGTAAACTACTGCCATTTCTATGTGCCTTTATGTGTGTACGATGCCGACTATTTCTCTTTTACAATAATCGTGATGCTGGGCATATAGCATAGCAAAGCTACAAACAGGTGTTGGGCCTAACATAAAATTGTGACCTTTGAGAAAAGGCACTTACTCATCACCCTAAGCTATATTTTTGGCTTCCGGATAGCAAAATTCTGAACTGTTTCTAAGTTACAGTACTCTTTGATTGACAGCGAATTCGAAAGATACAGAGTAGCTCATATAACACAGCGTACAGAGGGATCCATTGTTTTGATTACACATGGGGAGGAATTTTAGACAGGCCGTGGGAGGAACTAGACGTAAGTGTTTGGGAGAACTGAAACTGTCTGGGGTGATGAGTTTTTAACTTTAAATTACACTAACGTTACAACATTCGATTGTTGATCACTGAACATTTTCGCCTGGTATCCTCCCACTGATCACTTACCCCCACCCCCACCACTTATTCCCTCCTTTGACCACCACTCCGAAAGATCTTCGATTTACCCCCCCCCCCCCCCATCTGTCATTACAATACACTGCAGAATATAATTACACATGCATATATACAATAAGCTTACCTATTTACTCTTCGGCCAGTCAGGTTTTTCATAGCACTCAAAAATCCCACGCTTTGGGCGACATGAAGTCTCCTCGGTAAAATACAAACTTAGGCACGCTTGTCATATCAGAGAAAATAGCGTTTGTTGCACTGTAAGTAGCTCGGTTCGATGTTGAGAGACGGGTTCACACATCAGTACCTCCTCGAACGACAATGGGATTTAGCGCTTCTGTCGTCTGCGTGATTTCTTCACCAATTTTATAAATTGATTTTGCCTCTTCCCTGAACAACTCGCCCACATGTATGCAACAACGTTTGGGAGACTGTCAGCATGGACATGCAAAAACCCGCTATAAAACTGGTGGTGCTCTGTAGAAATGTAAAGAGAAGACACGCGAAAGAAAGATTATACTACTTGAGAATGTGTCACATTCCATATGATCGGGTGTAAGTATATATGTCGTTTAGCTTTCACAAACTAGGTTCACTTTGATCGATTTGGCTGTATTGTCCAATTCGGAACGCTGGCAAAAGTAGGTGTACAGGAGTAAATTGATTCGCGCCACCATTTTCGGAGTTAAGGCAAACGTAATTGCAAAAAAGGCCAACTATCTGTCACATCTATATACCCGAAGGAAAGTGCCAGCTTTGTTTAGTGCAATCAAAGCGAATACTGTGCGCAGTCTACGCCTGTCCACACAAAGGTGAATGAATGGGGAACGTGATGATCGGAAACTAACTTTTCGGCTGAAAAGTACGTGGCAGAGGGAGGCGGGGGGGGGGGGGGGGAATTGAGGGGATAAGGGCGTCATTGGATAGGAGAGGTGGAGGAAACTCAAGTTTAATACATAACACCAAAAAAAAAAATCGTCAGGAATTTTCAGTAACCATACATTATGAATATTATTCTGTAGAAGAAATAAGCAAAAAAAATAAATAAATAAAAAATAGACAATCCCAACGTTTTCCTTGTAATTCCTATAATATGTTTATTGTTTTAAACTTATTGTCCTGCATTACAAGTTGACCTACAACAACTTCGTGATGACTTATGACTTATTGTCGTAACTGTCAACATAATATGATTTTGAAAGTCATCAATTTGTATTTGGGTTAGGCAGACGTATTTTTTTTTTTGGGGGGGGGAGGGGGCGAGAAATTATTGTCACATACAGCTATCGCAGATGCCCTATAGTGCAAGGTATCCACGGACTGTGAACTGACATTGCAACATGTGGCTCGACAACACGGTACGTTTGATACATGTAGGAGTGCAATACGAATACGTAGAACTTAAAGTTTGTCACAGCAAATTTTCTTTAGTGTCCAAGCTATCGTGAAACGGAAAGAAAAATATAAAGCGAAGAAAAAAAAATAGTAAACCTACTTTGTAGGTTTCTCTGTTTGCCATACCAATGAAACATGCAAAGTTTGCATTTCTAGAGTTGTAGTCGCTTTTATCTATTCAATGTATTTTCAACAAAAAGCCAACCAATAAATAAATAAAAAAATAAATAAAAATGCAGTTCTTTGTGAAGCTATATGAACATCCGACACTACAGAAAGTTAATACGAATATATACATATTTACATATAGCTATGTAAATCAACAAATCGCTGCTTCTCTCTGTTGCAACAAACGAATATATATTCAACTCATTTGCAACGATAACAATGAAGTAGAGCTATCAATAGCACACGATTTACTTGGTTTACTTTATGTATTGTCGCCACAGTATCACAAAAAGAAGACGCTACTCGTGCAAGTGATCGAAAAGCATGCAACACGTTTTCAAGACCAGGGATCGTTTCTCCCCCCCCCCCCCCACCGGTCCTCTTAGAAGCAATGGAACTGATCGGTGACCCCCGGGGGAGGGGAAACACGGTGGTATTTAAAAGAGCCTAAAGTAGACAACCCGAATCTGCTGCAAAGATGCAATATGAAATCTTCATTTGGTACAGAAAATCATACAGCCAAGATGTCGAAAGTACGGATAAGAACGTAAACCTGTAGCTCCCATCCTCCTGCCTCTCCCTATAGGGTTCTCGTGGGTCACATACTCTTAAAGGTGATTGATTGTCTTATTAAACCTCTTGACATCAGTCTTTTTTTTTTTTTTTGATAATCCTCTCCAAGCGTTATAATTTATGCATACACTATTTGCATGCACTCTTGGACACAGAATATTACTACTATCGTGATAGTAAAGCGGTATATATACACACACAGGGGCCACCGATGTTTCATTGCTACTTGCAAAGAGTTATCGACAACTAGTGACGTCAGTAGAGAGTTAGCAAGCATAGAGTGACGTCACTCACGACGTATTAAGAAAACGACCAATCATTTTTATAACTGAGCGTTAATACTAACCATAACACTGTAACAAATTAACAAATTAAAATGATCTACCTCTTAAGTGTAGTTCATCCCCGGCAGTACTCGTCTCCACCTCTGCAATGCTAAACGATGTCCCCAGTATGTAGGCCTACGTTTGGTGTCCCACTATCAAATTGCCACTGACCTTACCTTCTATATGAGCACATAATTGTCTGTACAGACATCATGATCGTGACCCAGTAAGCGCCATTGGCAGTTTTGTGAACGTTCCTCGTGGAAATTATTCAATAGGGTAGTTTTCTATATACCGTACGGTACACAAAATATATTCTCTGTCGTACCGCGCCAGATACTGCATGAAAGCTCATAGAACACAAACACACACGCACACATGTGCTGATTTAGTTTCATTGAAATAAAGCTGTACAAGAAATTAACAGACAGAAAACACCATAGAAGTGCCTCTTCACAACGCAAAAGCAAACTCAAAACAGTTTGTAACCGAACGGACTCTGATTCCACCAGAAACATCAGCTGTTAACTAAGTGCTTAATTGGATGACAGTGTGTGTATTGATATTATGACAGTTGATAAAGCCGTATAACATGAAAACTGCATTGATTTGTTTTAGCACGCGTTTAAATTTACAATTAAAGAGCGGAGGGTGGGGGGGGGGGGGTGGGGGTTGGGCATTAATGAAATTGGAATGGACAGGCCTCAATTTTTACAGCAAGTGGAGAGAGTGTTGATCTAGTGTTTGACACCATGGACATAATCTACAACAGCTAAACGCCGTTGACCATATGTATACACAATATCAACAAACAGAAAAGAGGCTGCATTTGGCGAAGTGCAGATGTGTACGCTTACGCCAGGTAAGCTTGTTGCTATTGGCACACTGTAACAGAAAAACACTACTTTTTAAGAACAAAATTCATATACCGTCTTCCAAAATTGTTCAAGACCGTCATAGAGGACAACACCTATTTGCGACCAAGAGGCTTTACATAAAGCTAAAAGGACTCCTTGTTATGAATGAGTTATTACTAAAACAAAACAAACAAAAAAAAACAAAGGAGAATTTCAATGTTATTTTTACAAGAATATTTTTTTACAATATTCAAAATCCTGTAAGGGCAATTCGTTCTTTTCATCCTTCCCGAATTTGTTCCAATCACTTGGTGTCCTAACACGTTGCATTTAAATTAGTATTGAACAAAGCATCACGCAAGCAAAATGTCAGATGATTTAAATTTAAAAATAGACCAACTAAGATCGGGTGTATACTTTGAATAGAAGCATGGAAACGTTGAAGTCCATAGTGAATGTACTTGGCAAAAGCCTCTTTTGATTGCCGTTTGTTCTTAATTGTCGAATTGTGATTGACAGCTGTCAAATCCAGATGACAAACTCTCTCTTCTTGTCAGCCTGAAATGACTCCCTTTCTGTCCATCAATTGAGTCGTTGCTAACTAGGAAAACGACTTCCAGTTCGTATATTTTCTTCTTTTCGGTCATTTGAGTTATCAACGCTCAAAGCCCGCCAGGGTTGGATAAAGCGCACTCCCTACAGAGAGGACACCGCACTGGCGCTTTAAAAGGTACTGAACATTCTTACAAAGAAAAAAATCCCATATAGAACTCGATTAATTGTACTGCCTTAAAAGAATAAGGAAGAAAAAAATAAAATGAAACTGCAAAATAACACATACGACACAAAAAAGGGAAGAAAATACAGGGTTACAATAGAAAGCATTTCGTGAGGGACATTAAAGGGCTCATTAAGCTGATATCGATAATTTTGTGAGAACAAAGTAAAGGGTACAGTCATATGGCAATGCTTGTAATTATCATAATTAGGTACGTTTCACATCTAATATCTAGGAAAACTGTCAAAGTTTTTGAATTTTGGACTGGCTGTGTGCATATGAATTAGTACCTATGCGTATCTGGTCACGGATTTTAAGAAAAAAACAAATTGAACGCGTTAATGACTCACTCACTGATGTTACTTTCACTTGTATGTGACACACGAGGATCTTGTTAGTCTGACCATATCTCATTACTATGAGAAAGAAACTTGGCAGGTTTAGAAAAGTTAGTAAATTTCAGAAAACAATACAATGTACCTCTTTAAACAACATTTAATATTGATCTGTTAAACGTGTTCAAATTGAACATTCAGCGTAATGAGAGGAAATTGCATTTCTTTTTCTTGGGGGAGGGGGGGGGGAACTTAGTCAATAAAGTAGCATCAACATCAGTTTATAATTCATGACATCATACAAAGAAATAAAAATAGAAGAGAGTGGGGGGGGGGGGAATACCAACAGTACTAAGGACAGAGGGACAGATACATTATTGCTATCAAATAGCAAAAAATCTATACGCGCCCGTGGAAAACCACGAAGCATTTGCACTGATGTGCTTATGTTATGTGCAGCTTTATGTCATGCACCGGTTCGAGAGCAAATTTCCCATATTGAAGAGGTGAATAAGCCCACTTTACAATACACATATAGTAGTGCAGATACACCTAAAATGCCTTAAAGGTATCAAGCACTGTACATAAAGGGCTGGACTTATCCGAGATTTCATCAAGATCCTTGTAAGCTTCTTATTGGTTGATGTTTAATCCTGGTAGCACCTCATTAGGTAATTGCTTCTCTCCGGAATCTGGGCCGATTTTTTTTTCTTTTTGTATCACTATTGAGGATTCATTTTAAAGGTTCGCCTCTTTACATTCACAGACGGTTCATACAAATAAAAAGTCTAGAGCGTTCTAGTATGAAAGGGCCTTGAAAACAGAGAGCGACACAAAACAAGGAGGTATTTACAAGAAAAGGAGATGCGCACAAAAAGTGCATGCGAGTCCCTAGAGATTCATAGTTGTGAAGAAAACTTTTGTGAGGCCTTTGTACTCTTAGAAATAGTTAAAGGAACTGCCTAGGATATACGTTATCTTCAGAATGGAACATTTGTACACTCAGGCAGTTATCTTCGGAAATGTTTTCTCTAATCCCCAACATCAGAGAATTATTCGTTTCGATTCAGATGACGAACATGATAGCATCTGGGTGAAGAGGACAGGAGCGTATCGAGAGAATGAACTAGAGAATAATTAAACTCTTGGACCTGTGATTGACTGTAAGGACAGTGAACAATGTCATGTGACCCCGACTATTTCATTGGGAAAGGTAAAAAGAAACTACCTGTCACTCAACCCAGTGGCATGGCCCTGATTGTCAAACCATGGAGTTGTCACATTTTCCTGGTCAAACTTAATATCCCCTGCACCCTTAGTATCTACTTCCCCGATAATAGCGGGAATCTTCATTTCCCCCTCATGACAGACTGACACTAAACGGACCCCGAAGCTGACCATCCCGGCCCCCGGTGTTAACTCCACTCACAACACCCCCCCCCCCCCGCTATGTCTAATCTCTATGTTCTGATTCTGCACCTGACTCGCCAACAGTGGTTTCAACCTGACTTCTATAGAAGTAATCTGAACTCTTAAGACCCTTGGACTCGAAACTGTCTCAGCACCCCCCCCCCCTCCTTGTGCCAAACTGACTCTCCATGTCCCCTCTGTCAATTAGATAAACACCCTCTGATACCATACTACTCTCCACTCAGGGTTGGTTTGTTCCTTAGCAGCTCCCTGGTTCGATCATGGAGAGCTCAATGGTTGTTTGATGGGTCACATGGTAAGTTTGGACAAAGTGGTATGACGTCACTCAGTTACTTCATCGTTTACTTCCCCCCCCCCCCTCTCCTACGTTAGCAACATTTTGTTGGCCAACCTCTCCCTGGACTGCACAGAACTGGTATTAATTGACTAACGTAGATATGAGATGTTTACCTACCGCTTCTGAAATATGTGGATACACAATGCACACATGTCTTAAGTGCTTTTTAGGGGGTCTGTGAGTTTGGATTCCGTCTGTGTAAACATGTTTAGTCATTGAGACAGACATTTAGGAACTTTTGAAGGTACGGTAGGGCTATTATAGAGAAAGCAGAAAGTGTTTTTCCTCATGAGAGTGACCAAACACACTTAAAACAGAAGACTACTACTCTATAGATTTAAACACTAGGCTCTGGTGCTGAACTGACTAGAAACTGTCAGTCTGTAGCCTAACCCTTTCGAATGTGGCGGTGAAAGGGAAACGAGAAGTTAATCTTACAGGAAACAATCATGTTTTTAAAACCAATGTATTTGGACATAGAATAATGGATTACGGTATTCAAAATAAGGAGGGACAGTGGCCTTCTTTTCAAGAAATAAATTTCTAACAGACAGAAATTCAGTCATTTATTACTCAACAGTAATTTTGTTCACCCAAACTTTCCAAAATTCAAATGATGCATCTTCCCTTACTCATCACATGCATAATGTTTTGAGGAGGTGCAGCGTTTCCTGATGTTTATTGGTGAGCCTGGATTGTTATCAACGATTAAATCTATTTTCTTCGTATGTCGTGTTGGTGTATTCTAAACGCCGCTATTTCCCTCTGAACGAAGACCAGTCACCGACCCATGGACCATTTCAACATACCGAGCGTTTTACAATGTTCAATGATTTCGTTACAGAGCGACGTTCTCTCAGCAACAGCGGTGGCTGTTCATAGAGTAGTGCATACTTAAAGGAGAAGGAAACCCTGGGAACATGTTTATCAAAATGAAGCAGAAGTGTTTGATAAACGACTTCCCAAAGTTTCATTCAGAAGTATTGTTTCGTATCCAAGTTACACACTTTTGAAATTCAGAGAAGGGTGCTGCCATTTTTGCCCAAGTGGAATGTAAACCACCTTGAGTAAGTCCGATAATGATGTCACATAACCACAGATAGCAGGAATTTTAATGTATTTCTTTGTTTTCTTTACCTAAAATTACTACAAATCCACACGCACTTGTATCTATTTTATGTTGAATTACTGAGGTGTATCATGCAGTAATCAAATCAATAATACTATGATTTGAATCTATGCATGCCTGTTAAAAATATATTGACAGTAAAATATAAAGAAAAACAAAAGCTTTTCCAATCACACGTGGTCCAGTGATGTCATCACAATCTTAAAATGGCAGCTTCCTGATTAATTTGTTATAAACATTCAAATTGCAATATCTTGGAAAGTAAACAACATATTTGAATGAAATTTGGTGATGGTGTTCACCAAATGTTAGTCCCTAATTTAACTGTGTCAAATGTCCTGACTTTCCTTCTCCTTTAAGCAAACAATGCTTGAACCAAACTGTACATCTATCCATAGAAATGGTAGCGATATTCTGCACTAGATCGTCTTTATACATTAAAAGTCTTTCGTTTTTCGTTGGAAAGGTGAATAGTAACTGCCCACCACGTTTGCCAAGTTGAAGACTGTTGGGGGGGGGGCCTTCCCGGAGTACGATTTTTTTTTCGTCCAGCCTTCCAAAAACTAAAAGGGCCAGCTACATTAGGACCACTACCGTACCACCACTTGAACGTTTCATCAGGCAAATGATGTGAAAATTGCATGGGGGGGGGGGGGGGATTGTAGATTGAATATGCAAAATGCAAATTTGCATACGTAAATGCATACAAAACGGACTCTCCCTCCCTCTGCCAAAATTAAAAACTTCCATGGTTTTGCTTTTCTCCTGTTTTTTTTTTCTTTCTTTTTTTAGAAACAAGAACTTGAAATAAAGAAGGATAGTACCTAGTCATAAATTAGACTTAGCATGTGCTTATGCTCAGTCTTTCAAACAGATTAGAAACTCGCCTGTTGCAAAAATGACCACATAGCTGGACTATTGACCAAAGATTGCATTCTTAGTTGACCGAAAGAACATTTCAAATTTAAGTTTTTTTTTCTAAACAGTGAAACACACAAGTCGAGTAAAAAGAAAAGTAAATTGTATTTTCTAAGAAAATCGCATCCTTTTATTTTGTTCTCACAACTTTCAAATCTCCTTTAAAGTCACGAGGGTTCTTCCTCTGGATTTGCCTTCCATAAACACACGGAAACACTTGATGGTAGGGCGAGAGATATTAAGTGTACGGTAATCCCGTGCAAGAGGAGGATATATCTTTTGAAGTGTTTTTGCAGTGTTAGGGACTCACTTAAGAAATCGTCAATTGGTCAAGTCACGATTGTGGTTTTAGTCGTTTTTAGACTCAAAACACGGAAGATATTTCAAGAAAGAAGGAAGGTAAAAAGGAAACAAGATGGAAAGAGAGAGGAGAGGATCATTTAACTACAGGAAGGGGATCACTGACTGGAATTTACGGACGTCATGTCATTATTTTAGACAAGACCCTTGTGATTATACCATTTGCACAAAAGTCACTCGCAGAATTGTCCAAGGTTCAATTAATTAGTACGAAGATTGGCTCTTTTGAAAATGCGCCGGCTCTTGTTACTGAAAGCAAACTTTATAAGAATTTTGTCTATCCAGGTCCCATTACTTGTGTTGCTCCTTCTTTCTTTTGCATTTCATTGAGAACAAAAGTGACCACTTATAGTCACACAAACAAATAACGGTTTCCATCTCCGAGATAGAGCATGACGTCATACAAACGACAGAGTCAGGATCTGTTTAGTGTGGAAGATGCGTTTGGGCAGATCTACGCTGCTTCTGATTGTCCAACACAGTACTGTAAGTGGAGCTCGTACACCTCGCATGCAGTAACTTTCTCTGTGGATATTATGACGTCATGGCTTCATATCTTGTTGAAATATCGCTACCCTCATCAGCTCGTAACGCCACACGCATGCCATGGGAAACTTTGGGGTGCAGACGCTCCATTTAAGAGCCATTATATCGTATGCGATATACCGTATAATTCGCATACGAGCATTCGTTTTTCGGACAGGGATTTTGTTTTGAATGTTGTGCATGGAGTAAATCTAGTTGTCACAGTTATGCAGTCATGCTGCAGTATCTAAAGAGCCAAATACAACTCACGATTTTTGAGTCGATAAGGGTTGAATAAACTGTAAACATATGTAAATATGTTTACAGTACGATGAGGCCATGTGCGCAAATTAGGGAGACGCAGCTCCCACTGTAGTACGTTTACTGTACACGCACACTGGTTTGTACGCCTATAAGTTCATGCTACAAACACCCATCCACCTATACGTAATGTTTACACATATCATGAGGGTGTTCCCTTCTTCGATACCATTGTATCACCCATACGCATGACATCCCCTTTCCCATTTCCACAAAATATGGCATACCCCCATCCACATAACCCCCTCCCCATTATTTAATATTGTTTGTTATTTCTTAATCTTGTTAGGTTGGTTCAAAATCATATCCCATCCCATTTCGGCTCCCCCGTTTTTGGATTTGTATTTCAAATTAAATGAACCTATCGCAGCGCCAACATAAAATCACCCCAACTGCTAGGCATAATCTAATAGGGAACTGTGGCAGACCTTGGAAACGAAGCTTTAGACAAAACAATACAAAATAAAATCAACAATAAATCGGAGATAATCAAGGATTTTGAGCCCCTTAAGGTCGACAAATAAATAGAAAGAGTAAAGGAACAGGGGTAAATGAATCAGGTTTAACGGTGGCAGAAATCTATAATCTCATTTTTCTGTGAGGGTTAAGTAGTACATGAGTGTGCAGTCAGCGCGGTTTTGTTTACGTGGGACTCAAAAAATCTTGCGTAATCCGTAAAGATACAACAGTGGCGTTCCTAAAATGAATAGTGCACTGAACCAAAGTATTAAGTCACCCGCTGAAGTTGGATCGTTTGGTTTTGTAATTGACAAGGACAAAAGGCGACAAAATCAGCTAAGAACAAAAGTGACATTTCCCTTTCAGCAATATGATTTAGCAATATGATCCATTATTCAGACAATTGACAAATATTATTGAAGATATTGATTGGCCCATACAGAAGAACAACAGGAAGTGGTGTACAGCTGTATGGTACTGCATGACTATCTGTTGTTAGGTGACTGGGGTTTGTTATTATACTGGCTATATATAGATATACTGTATAGGTCTACAGTTAAATAATTGCACAATATCTGTTCCATTGAGAGGAAACCTCAAACGGAGCAAAGCAGACGTGCCGTCAGAGAAGGCATAAACATCACAGAAGTCATACGCAGTTTGTCCTCATAGGTGGAATCTAATGGAATCCGGAAGGAACTTAAAGGAGACTGTATTGTGTTGATAGGTTATAGACCTAACTAAAATGAACGAACCACAGAAAAAGACAGAATAACAAAGGAGAAACAAAAAAAAAAAAAAAAAAACTCTAGGAAATAAACGCAATAAAGGATGTAAAATCACGATTTCTATCGTTTAACTCACTGTTATTGTATAGATATGTTCACCTCAAGACATTTTCAACGTCACTATTAATTCTACACATTACATAGTACGGCGATCACTACAGCGTACAGTATAATGAGCTCGTTTAAGAAGTACCGTTCTACATGGAATATTTTCTGACGGTTCTATGAATCGATTTATTCATTGGAAATAATTTACAAGACAAGAAAGGGATAGTGTATACTTTGGCATCTAGCAAAGTTTTTGGATGCAGGGTATACTGAACAAACTGATATCGCTATTAGCCAGTGGAAGAGAAAAAAAGAAACGTTGCAATAGCGATAGAGTGTTTACTGGGGGTAAACAGGTTTACATCCATTACGTCATTGGGTTATATATAGACTGTGTTCGGGATTAGGCCCTTTGACTATACAAATCAATATTTACTACAAACACTGTTAACATGCCTGCAAATTTACAAAGAATAAAACAAAGAAATAAATAAATATTTCAGAAACTGCCTGAAAGCTAATCACCAGAAATCTTCTGTGTTCCTGTTACATTCCTTCATTTTTATTTTCTGTAAATTTACATTTTACAATTTACGTTCTGAACAGTGTATCAGTAATTGCACGTAACACGTACAAATTATGGTGTTTATAGCTAGGTTAAGAACTTACTGTATCTAGAACCCAACTTACCTGTAGGTGCTTAAAAATGCCCTCATTCATAGAAATGTGTACAGTGAGAATGTCCATGTAATATGTATCGTAGATCATCATAGTAGACCGCCTGAACTAGGCAGCCCGTTACAATTTCCTTGGATCCTTTGAACACTGGATGTTAAAACTTGTTAAAACCTCCTTTGCTTTGAGTATCGGGTAGATTCATTGTGCAACCATCTCCAGTTTGTTGTGGATTTATCACCATTTTCAAACATGATGACAAAATAACATATCACATTCAGTTTATATACACTAAATGTAAATAAATGTCGTTACAGCCTCTAGGCAAATATGTGACACAATTAGTCTCGAAGAGGTTGTCGGAAGTTGACGAAGGAAACAGGATCAACTCAGAACACAGTGGTTCTATCCCCCACCATGCTACCCGTTGACATCCCTGAACCTCCCCACAACTAACTTTGACGACAGGAAAAATTTGGTTGCTATAGCAACAGCACTAATCACATCTCGGTTTTTCCATGGAAGTACTACCTCCGAAGTAGTATTTCCATTGTTTTTCCTCACTTATTAAAATCCGTACTATATTTCGTTAATGCACAACGATAGTCCACTACATGTCGATCACTGAACTTGGATGACACACGAAGTGTACATGTCTGCGTAATAAACAAATGGAAGAACTTTCTGACTAGCTTTTTCGAACGGTGTGGATTCTAAAGTCCCTCCTGTCTCTCCAAGTTCCGATGGAAAATATCCGGAGGAAAAACGGGTTTCTATTTTGTAAAGGTTGTAATAATTCACTGGGTTAGCCTTAACGATACTTTCTCTTCTGTTCATTGCATCATTTTACTGACTTTGTCGAATGTTCTTCCAGTTCCGTCTATTCGTTATAGTCTTTAACTAACATATAACTTTAAGCTGTATGACTGGACATTGGTGGGCCAAGTATAGGCGCTGCCCCTGCATGCAACAGTCCCACAAATCATGGACCCCATCAAACAACTGTTCTAGTGATTATGTAGCTACTGTAGATGGGGAAGGGGTTCATGGTTAAGTCCAAACATCATTCGTGGTTCTTACCCTCGTCTCCTCAATAAACACCTTCCCCTCCAAAAAAAAAAGAAATAAATAAATAAATAAAACACGCATGCCCGTTACATGAAATTTCCATACAGAATACGATACGTTTATCTCAGTGTATGCACGCACGCACACCGAGAGCTGGCCAAGTCACAGATGTGTAAACATTCATTACACATTATATTCATATTACTGGGGTGCACGTCATTCCGCCCTTACGTACTTTCCGCCATTGAAAATGTGGTCATTCCGACAAGAAAGCAAGTCTTTTCGCCATGGCGGAAAGACTTGTTTTCTCTTCCCGAATGGACTGATTCGAATGTATTTATCAGGAACCCCAGAATGATAGGTTGGCTTGGCAATTACAGGAACAGGGCAGTGAATGGAATATTAAAGGTGTGTAGGATACATCAGTGGTTCACGCTTGAATGAGATAAACTGGTTTGGGTCTTTTTGTATTCGCGTTAGGCCAGGAGTTGGGAGAATTTCTTAAAGAATACTACGCTACTAGCACAGCTGTACGCCGAGGTGCTTAGGTTTTAGCGTAGTGTGGTTTTAGTGTGGCATATATTTAAGTTATTTTTTTTTGCTTTTTCTGCATTGATGGCATTTTAAGCATTAAACTTACCACGAGTGAGAAAATATAACGAATGGAATAATGCAGTTGTTAGATACGTTTCAAATAAAAAAGGTTAAATATGTTTATGTTACACTTTATTGTTGAATGTTTATAGGCGAAGTAAACTCGCAGAAATTTGTAAACTTGGTTTGCTGATGTTGCAATGAAAAATCAGAAGTAAAAAAAATACTCGTTTTCATGTGAATATTTGATAAGTTTTAAAGGTAGGCCTATGCGTTGTGATGAACAGATATGCAAAACAACGAATATAGGCTAATAACCACACTCGTCCATAACCTTACAGAACACGCACTCCTGCTTCCATTAAAAAAAAAAAAAAAAAAAACTTGTCACACTTGTCCGCCATAGGTTTAAGTCTTTCAGCCATGGCGGAAAGACTTGAAATTCATGGCGGAATATCCTGGCGGAATGTACCGATGGCGGAATGACAGGGCAACTCAAATCACTTACCAATGTGATGAAATCCTTACAGTGCAACCTTCATTTTTCTCCCCGGAGCTATAGTCACTGAACAAAGAAAAGGCGCATTTTTTCCAGATTTGTGCAAAGATAACTCAAGGTAAAAGAATAGTTGAAATCCCCGGAGACACTATTGATCCTCTTATAATTGTCAGAAAATATTAGTAAACATGCATAAAATCCACTATCGTACACTGTAAGAACAAAGTCATGGAGGTTAGCACACCACAATATGTGATTATGTCCATGCATGTAGACTGGACTGGACTGCACTGGTTTAACAAAACATCAGGCTGATGAGCCAATACTGTTACGTCATGTAAATTTGTAATAACACTTTTTTTTTTCGAACGATCTCTACAAGTCAACAATGACAGCTGCAAAATGCAGCAGGTAAGACACACACGACCAAAAATGACTGAGTCACGTCCTCACTGACCAGTAATCCATAGCGCGGTATTGGAACAACTTTGAGTCACTGAAGTTCCTCTTGCGGCTTTCCCGACAGGACACAGCAGGCATAGTAAACGTAGTATAGAGATAACAATTTCACCACTGATCAGGGACGATCAGCAGTAAAAACTCAACTTGTGAAGTAACCTGCTATCCTCCGAAGAAAATGAAGAAAAGCAATAAAATGGTTGCATAAAAGAAAGCTCGTAATTGCTTTTCCAGAATGAATCAGATCGCGTGCTTGGTACTGTACTTCAAGATAAGAACATGTGTGTTAGTCTCCACACTGGATATGAATAGAGCTGCAGTGATGCTCTCATTGTTGAGATGACAATGCGTACAATACCTTTTGAGGTGGCTAATCCCCAGAGCGTGTCTGTTCAGCCGTCTTCCTTATTTTTACAACCGTACGTCATACACATACGCACAGACACATACACACACAAACCCTCACGGGTAACGCTACCAGTTAGAAGCTTTTTCTTTCCCCTCTGTTTTTGTATAACTTAAAAGAATTCAATGTTCCTTTCACCAGGGAGATGCACCTCCCTGCTTTTACTAGGTTAACAACTTTCACAAAAGAGATCATCACCATCAACCATGGTTTAAATAAAACAGGAACTGGTAACAACGTGTTGCCTTTGGTGACTCAGTCTGTAGAAGTTCCGTATTAAGGACATGTAAATGTTTTCTTTAGTAAAGTTAAGAATATCACTGCAGAATTTTGACTTAAATGAAGTTTAAGTTGGTACACCACCGTTAGATAGTGCGCATCAGCAGGAGAAGTTTACCATATTCGGATAAAAAAAAAAGAATAGGGGTCTAACGATAAGGTGCATTGCGCTCTGGTCAACTTTTCCGCTGCCATTAGTAATTGTTTACTCGAATGTTGGGAAGCACCATTTAAAGTACAGGTATGATATGGAAATTAGGACGATTTAAAGGACATTTAGATTTTTTTTTAAAAAAAATCTAAGGTATCGCAGTGATATGTCTGTCTGAGAATCTTGCAAAGGCTGCCAGACCATCCAATCTCCACCTCTTGTCTAGCCCTAAAATTTGCATATGACAGGCCACTGTAGCCGTTTGCTATCACGTAATTATTAGGGGGATGCAGGATATGATTTACCCTAACTGCGCCTATGCCTCTAACCGGAAAGTTGATGTTTTTGCTCAATTTCTGTTTCTAGAGGTAGAAATTCACACTGAATGAACTGTTAATAAAGTTTGATGTTATTTTTTAGACAAAGTTTTTCTTCTTTCAAGTTAATGATTTTTTTAGGGCAGGGGAGGGGGACGCAGGTACCCCCCTGGCTTCCACCGTACGGACACCCATGGTTATCCTAGATTCTGAAGATGATATTGAATGTGCAGTCTAACCACGGTAGCCATGAAATGGTCACCAGGATTAATTTTCCATTCGCTTACGCACAAAATACGACCGGTAACTGCTTACACTGTGTAGATCATGGTTTAGCAGTATCGTGCCGCTTGAGAATTTCACATCATTTCCGTCAACTTGATTTTACAGTGAGGAACGCCCCGGTCGGAATATAGCGATACTGGCTCTTCTAAATGACACTCTGAACGAAAATGTCTCCTATTTCTCTTTTTATTTACTGTGCTTTCAAATTCTCTCTCAATCTTCTTCATTTTCTCCCCACCTGGATACCTTAACATTGTACCACGTGACCCCCACATGACAACAGAGATAATGTTATCTGTAAAAAAAAAAAAAGAGATTAAAAAAGAAAACATGCCCGTAGCTTATGTCAATGCACATTTATGAAGACAACGTGCCCGTCGGGTAAATGTATGTCGTCATATATTTGTAGTACTGGTGTACTTTGAAGACCAAACAGGCAAGCCTGCACTGTAATATGTACACCGATGCCGGCAAAATAACATAGAATTCCAACCGATCAACTACTTAAAAGGTTGTACAAACAACAGAAAAAAAGTATATAGGGATTGAGCAATGAGTAAATGTTTTCAGGCAAAGGAAAAGAAAGAATAACATCATTAAAAGAGAAAAAAGCGTGTAAGGGATGATTGACAAGTGAAAGTACCGGCGCGGGGGCTCCTCCTCATCACCCTACAATCTACCACGCAATCACCAAACATTTTAAATAAATAGGACATCTTTTTAAAGGGGTTCATTGGGTTGACATTGATAAGTTTGTGAGGATTTGATGGGTACAATGACATATGGCAATGCTCATAATTAGCATAAGTAGTCAATTTTCACATCCAATATAGTTATCAAAACTGTCAAAGTTGTCAAATGTGTCAAACTGACTTGTACTGGCTGCATGCATGTTAATTAGCACTTATGTGAAAAACGTCTGGTCACAAATTTTCAGACATCAAACTGAATCGTTAAAGGGAAATAGGGCGTTTGTTTTACAGAAAACATCCAAACTATTCAAACCAATGTTTGTGGACACAGAATGATAGATTATTCAAAATAAGGAAGGACAGTAGCCTTCTTTTCAAGAAATAAGTTTCTCACAGGTCGAAATTCACTTATTTGTTGCTCGACAGTAATTTTTTCACCCAAACTTTTCAAATTCAAATGATGCATCTTCCGTTACTCATCACATGCATAATGTTTTGAGGAGATGAAGCTTTGACAGGTGTTTATTGATGAGACTGGATGGTTTAAAAATGACTAAAGCTATTTCCTTTTAATGTCATGTTGGTGTATTTTAAACGCCCTATTTCCCTTTAATTACTAGATCACTCATAAATTTTCACTTTGAATGTGACACATAAGGATCATCTTAGTTTAAATATTTGTCATGTGAAGGAAACTTGACAAGTTTGGGAAAAGTCAGAGATCTTTAAGAAACAACTCAATGAGCCTCTTTAAGGTTACATATATGACTATTGTACAATGCACAATGGTAAAAAAAAATGGTAAAATGAAAATGTTTCAACAGATAGGCCTAGTCATGATCGATTTTCAAATATCGACGAGGTTAGTGACACCCACCTAAACTTAGTTGTCCTGTATTTATTAGGGAGAATCTCAAGTTCCGAATCACGGACCGGTGGCGATGATAAAGCTCTCCACGAGTAAAGGAGTTACAGGAAAAAGTGAGAAAAACTAACACAACTTCAGGGTCAACCTTTATTAAGTAGCAGAACAAAGTACTTGCAAACTCTTGAGTGATAGCCTATGCAACAGCAGATGGTATTGTTTGTACGGGTGTCAACAAGGGGTGGAGGGGAAAAATTGTCGAGCAGGTCATACGACCCACCCCTTTCCGCCCCCAAGCTATACAGTATCTTTATCAGGTAAATTTATTGCAGCCTATGGGGACAAATATTATACACACCCTCTCCTTCAGAGTTCCCTTCTTTATTTTGGGTATCCCCGTATGGAACCTACTCCGAGGCAACACCTGCTGTATTCTGGGAAAGACCTACCTTCAAAAAAATCCTTCCTACACTCCTGTTTGTTAATTTTCGCGAACCTTACCTTGATTCAATTGTAAAGACATTTTAAATACCGCAGTCTTCTTGCCGGGAAGGGGAGTGCAACAGATGTCTAGTTCCTCATAATCAGCTTAAAGGAGGACAATTACTTGTGTCAAATATCTTATATAACTGTTTGCACTTTTGTCCCCAAATCGAGTATCACCATGTCTCCTTAACAGATTGGGTGACAGAAAATGATCTGTAAATAACAAATTCTGTCAAAATTTGCTTCCGTAGAGAGAGAGAGAAAGAGAGAGAGAAAAAAACAGTAACTTTTAGAATTTTCCTGATATTGACGTCCCATAGGTAATATTCATGAGTAACGTATGTGTGTTATGTCTCTCCCTAGCTTGAACATGGAATGTTGTTTGGACAAAGGTCATAAATGTCTACGTGAGCTGTGCAGGTAAAAATTGATGACCTTTAAAAACAACATACCATCTGCAAAGTTAGGGCAAACTTTTCAAGAGAGTTTCCAACGTTAGACACTGAACAGCAAATATTGAAATGAAGTACGGAGATTTGGTCCAAGGTTCGTCCTCTGTCAATCCATGATTTCAGTGAGACACTAGAGACAACCACTGCTTGGATGTACTTTCTACACAGAAGTATGTCATCATCAACTTTCAGGATCATTTTAACTATTATATTATTTAGAGAAACTAAATGTACATGTGTCTCAAAGGGTTTCGTCAACCCGATATTTCTTGTCGCCTAACATTCTTAAAGTCTCTGCGGTATTTGTTTCCTAATTTTAGCACACTCACATCTTTCAACAAAATTCTTCCTCGATAATTTTCTGCTTTGAAATTCTGCATACCATCTAATCAGCACGAATTTATGATTTATTCCTCCTAAACACATATGGTAACCTGTAACTCAAAGAAGCTATGGCATCCCCCGTCCATGGATTCTTTCATGTAATGGACGCACAAAGCAAGGAGAAAGCAGTGCAGAATTATTTGTAGTTTCTGACGTCATTTTACCACAATGATGCGTCGATTTCATCATCAGGGAGCGTCCTTGAATTTAACATGGCTTTAGGTCGACTAAGAAAAATATCTTTCAAATTAGAAACTGTTTTTCTTTTAGTTTGTTTCGTTTTTTTACTTTGTGAAGTCTGTGGATTATGATTTGCCAGATTGTTTTTGTTTGCCAGACTAAAGCGAAACAAAATATGGAATAACATGGAGGAAAAAGAAACAGCAGGAAGTATATGAAAAAAGAATCTAGTTTTTTTTAAATGAAAACTATTGCTTGCTGCAATATTGCAAACACTTTAAGAAGCGACTTGACTTTCACTTCTCCATAAAGAAAACTTGGTTTGGCACTTTTTGTGTCGATAAATTCTTGGAATTATGATGGTGTTATTGAATCACTTCATTAACTGACTATACGTCATCATCATCATCAACATCATCATCATCGTCATCTTCATCATCACAAATTATCAAAATCGTCATTATCATCATCATGACCATCATCGTCATCCTCCTCATCTCCATCATTATTATCACCACTGTCAAAATCGTCATCAACATCATCACCATAATCTTCAAGCAGTATCGTCATCCCCACCATCATCGTGATGATGGTCATCATCATTATCATCATCATCATCAACAACAACATCATCACCATAATCCTCAGCAGAAGCATCATCACCACTTTCATTGTCATTATTATCATCATCTTCATCTTCATAACCATCATCATCAACATCATCAACATAATCTCAGCAGTATTATCATCACCACCACCATTATCACCATCATCATCATTATCATCATCACCATTATCATCATCACCCTAGTTTTCAGCAGTATAATCGTCATTCATCATCACCATCATCATTTCCATCGTCGTCACACTTGTGTAGACGTATATTTTCTTTGCAACAATTCGTAGCCAAATGATATCATCAGGCATATGTTGTGGCTCTTTTGGCGTTCCATACATAATCACACAAGTACCACCGTTATCGTCATGAACATCATCACCATGGTGATGATTGCTGATGACAAACTTCAGCAGTATCATCAGCAGTATCATCATCCTCATCATCATTACCATCATCTTCACAGTAGAAGGCCTACTATCATAATCACACAAGTAGGCTACGTATCTTCATTAAAAACTCCTTTATACCCATTTAGAAATTTCCTGGCTACAGTAAAGATTTACCACATAGACCTTCTCCAGTTAAAAACTAATGACGAAATCTCATTAGCGCAGTTCAGTTCATCCGACTATGAAGTTTATTTGGTGTCTCAAAAAGACAAAGGTAGTTACAAACATTGCGGAAAACAGCAGGATATTGTCTGGGCGTGTAAAATACCGGCCTAGCAAACTATCTTGAAACGTAATATGTGAGAAAGAGGTTTACATCGTTAACAGCTCAGATAAGATCGCCAGAATATAACTTCAGATTAAACTGTACATCCGCAAACAACGGCAATCTGAGATGGTTTTTTTTTTTTTTATTTATAGCGGAGTTGCATTTTACTTACATCACAAATGGATGTGAAGAAAGAAAAATTCCACGGACCGACTTTCTCGTTTTCATTCGTTATTTTTTTTTCCTTTACAAAACGCTACTGACAAAAATCGATCATAAATCTCATCAAGGACATACCGTAACATTTGGCAATAGAATTTATTTCGTTTCTACACTTTCAAGAAGAAAAAAATGGAGGAAGAGTATAACTGTACATATTTTATCTCCGTAATCCTTTCTAAAAAAATACATGGACGATGGACCAAAAAAAAAAAACCTATGATTTGGCAATTTATTACATGTGAAAAGACCAAATTGGAAAGTAATAAAAGTATAGCTAATGTAATAATATACTAGGAAAAATGCCAGATGTCAAATCAGATGTTTTTAACAGTGTTTGAGATATCGCTAACGAATTTGAACTGCTTGCCATTGTCGCCCATGGCGTAGACTATGTAGGTCCTACGCGCCGGCAAATTTAATTAAAGCGAAATAATATATAAGGCGTTAATTTGCTCGCTCGGGCTTTCACAAATTCAAATGATGCTTCTTCCATCACTTATCTTATGTCGAACGTTTTGAGGCGAAAAGTTTTTTGGTAGATTTTGTTGAAGCGCCTAAGTGGCTTCACAACGAAGAAAAGCTATTTTTTTTGTATGCACCCTAAATTCGCTATGGTCAAAATTGACCATAGATTGGTCAACTATGCACCGACTCAAAAATATGGTCAACTTGGTCAACGTAAATTACGTGTAACAATTTGACCATATTTTGGGTCGTTGCATAGTTAACCAATCTATGGTCAATTTTGACCATAGTAAATTTGGAGAGTGCCGTGTGGATGCATTTTCAACGCTTTCTTTTTCCTTTAAAGGTTCGAAATGCACTCTTCAGCACCTTTGAAATATGTGCATACCTTTTTTTTCTGTTATTAATCTGTTTAAGCAAGTTCAGTGACACACGTACAATTTGTCAGCAACATGATATCATAAATAAATAAACAAAGATGGCTGTTTCGTTCTTGTAAAAGGGAGTGGTTCCCAGAAAATTGAAGGAAGAGCATTTATGAAAATAAAATCTTGTCATGATATACGTACATGTAATGATATGCCGTTACGACGTCATCTATAGGTGTACATAAACCTGTGACTCGATCGGTGTCCGCAGGACAGAAATATTATTAAAATGTTTTACTTCCGGAATCTAGAGAAGGGCTGCATTGTCTGCAACTGTATCTTGTCTGGTTTTTCACCCGCGACCTTTTAATTAACATTGCGAACGTTTGGTGTAAACATATGTCAAGAAAGGTCGCATCTTTTATTGCTAATGATTCGTAGCGCACAATCATTCACATTAATGCGCTTCCTCTTTATCTTTTTAATGTTGCGCAACGTTTGATGAAGAACAAACACCACATGTAGATGTGTTTATATAGCACAGCTCTGTTGACATTTTAATATTATTTTTTTTACAACTCCTTTAGGCATCACTAATAGAGTTGAGTGTATCTTACTATCATACCAGTAGTGCCTACTCTGATAACGCTTTCTTTATCTTTTCTCAGGTAGTCAAAACATATTTTTTTATTTTTTTTTTGTCCGGGGGGGGGGGGGAGGATCTGGGGAATAAAAGATGTGATTGTAAATTGTCTTTCAACGTCTGACAAAGAATGTTTGTATTCTTGCACAATAATCGTTTTTGCAGCCAGATGCTTCATCAGAATTTAAAGTTATTATGACAACACAAGATCGCCAAGACTGGATACCGGACGTAGATCCGGGATTTTGAGGAAGAGTGGCCAAGGGTGCGAACCCACAGGGCAGGGTGCAAGGGTCCTCCCAAAGGAAATGTTTAATTCTAGATGCCCTCAGATGCGATTTCTAACATCTTAAAGGATAATTTCCATATCTATTTGCTCATTTTTGAAAAAGAAAATCGTTGGTCATCGAAAAGGGGGGGGGGGGGGAGAGGAGGGGTGAGTCGGGTACGCCTCACCTGACTATGCGCCAGGATGTGACTGAGTTTGAATGACATTGAATGGAGATATATGTTGCCAACATCTCGTTACAGTTTCCGTTAGAAGAAGTTATTTTAACGAACAGGAAATGGTCAACCATTCGTGGACACTAAATACGGAGTATCAGAATTTGTGGTTTTATTGATTCTGTGTTGAAAAAAAAAATCAAATTTCGATCAACTAAATCAATTTAAATCATGATTTCGTTCAATTAAAATCACGATTGTGATCATGATTATAATCGCGACGGATGAGGTAGATCTACTGACAAAATATCCTTGAAATAAGTGAACCCTCTTGAGTGCTTTTACCACAGAAAACATTTACGTTATGTGGCCGAAACTGCCTCTTTGGGCTCCACGGTCAAACTGTGGAAAAGACCACGGCACAGTTCACCATCAGGAGAACATTTATCCGTAACATTACACGATATGAATATTCAAGAGTGACATGAATATATATATTGTATTACAACATGAATGACTTAATTAACTTCCGTTTATACTTAGTAGGAATCCTGGCAACTCCCATTGGCCTATTACAGTCAGGTGATCGTGGTTTATCCTTGGACGACTGCGCAAGTAATTGTCGCCATGTTGGTAATCGTTTTTTTTTTTTTTCGGGGCTCGTTTTTAATAAAACTGTGAATATTCACGAACAGAAAACTTCTTTCGTTTTCTTCTTTTCCATCAAAATCTCGCTGTGTATAAATAAGGGATCATGCCCTCTCCGGGGTTAATATACCACTGAATGCGCTCGGCCTGTCCCCTGGTGAATCGCTTGCATTAATTCCCCGATGGTACAGGATCCTCTAATTAATGCACCGTCCCGATTAACCCTTGTTTGTGACGTGTAATTTAAAACAATGACGTTATGGAACTTGTGCAAACTAGAATTCATTCAAAATGGTCATAAAGTCAGTGTATTTATGAGGAGACAACAGTGGCGGCGTGGATATATAGGGCACGTCCCCGCAACCATTTTGGGGACGCCACTAGAAAGAAAGTTCGAACAGTTCGGGAGATAACCGTTTTCGGGGGAAAATGAATTTTCACCCGATTAAGGGGGGGGGGGGGGTTGCCATGGTGACGCAGGGATCCTACTGCGCAAATTTAACGGAGATAAACGTTTAGAACGGACTGGAAATTTTCAATGATTCTAGGAAAAGTAGATACCATCATATTTTAAAACTTTGTAGCTAACAAAACAAAAAAGCCGAGTTAAGTTTGATAGGTCACCGAGCAGATTTTGAAAACAACGAGCAATTTTGCTAGGCACAATTGTTCTTCGCTTATTTTATAGACTCGACACAGCCGCAAGTTATGGTCATCTTGTACCAGACAATCGTGTCCAAGTGCATCTTGCGAGGACTTGTGTTCACAAATGCGTTCTGGGAGGTCAATTGTGTTTTCCCTTCACAGGCATGAATTATTATCTCATGCCTTTTTACACGTACATGATTTTATTAGATCGAAGGGCTACCAAGAGGTAAACACGTACAGCTCATAAATATTCATATTCTGAGCCAGGCAAAATTTTCCCCCGATCGGGTGAATTCTCATTTCTCCTTCCCCCCTCCCCATCCGAAGCGACTCATCTCCCGAACTTTCGAAAATGGTTAAGGATGGCAGTCACTGGCAGAAATTGAAAGAATAAAATGAGATTTTTTTTGACACCCTACCTGAGTGATGATGGGCGTTACTTGAGCTTCTCCCCCCAGGGAAGGTGTACCCACGTCGCCACTGGAAGACAACCCCCCAAATCGTTAAACTACTGCAATCATATTTTTTTTTAAAATTAAACCGAGGGTGTAATTGCCCTCAAAACATTGACGTAGGAAGTTTATTGTGCACATGCGCGTAATTGCGTGAGTCATGTGAGCGTGTGTATGTTTTGGTGATTGTGTGCCGAGTTTTAAGTTTGTTTTCACCGCGGTTTCGTGTCTGTTGATTGTATTCAATGTCAATGTTGATTAATTTGTTATTGATACTTATATTTAAACATGATCGCTCATGTTAACTCTCCTTAATCACAATACTGCAAAAAAGAAAAAAAAAACACAAACAAATAAAAAACATGAAAGACAGAAAAAATAAATAAATAAACAGCTCTGGGTTTTGAGATTTGAGTCGGGTGACAGTGACTAAGTTGTAAAGATAAGCGGTCACTGTTTTTGACATGATATTGTAATCTACTACTACATTCAGTATACTTCCTTGAAGATTTGCAAACAGTCACTTCAACGTTTCAAGCAGTAAAACTACACACCGTTTTGGAGTGTCGTCTGCGATTATCAGTTTTTTCAAGTAAAAAATTATTGAGAAAAACTTTGACCAAGGAGTGATGAGTCACCACTCATTGTAATAATGTGAGTGACGTCACTGTAACTGAGAGTTACAAACCGTCAAGACTTGAATCTTACATATCGAGACTAAAATCACTCCTGTATAGATTGATCACCCTTGCAATTAGTAGAAGAGTGAATTTCCAGTCTCCGAAATCAAAGAGTAGTTTGCTAAGTTGAAAGGCTTTTAAAGGAAACGATTACGTTCGTACACCTCAATGGCATCATGCCGGACAGGGAATAGGAAAGCTTTGAAGTTTTACTCGTGAATATGATTATGCGTGAGGTATATTTCCGCAAAATAATATACAATGAAGCTTCCTTATTTTTCTTAAAAAATCAGAGACTTCTATTTCAATTTGCTACATTATCCAGGCCAGGACTCGCATCATGTATAAAGTAACTTGTCACATATACATAACAAACATGAATCTTACAGAAATTTGCCAAAGTAAACTCGTTGGATAATACAAGCACATCCGTTAAAGCTAGTACCGTGCTTCGAATTCACAATGGTGTACGTATAGGCCTGCTAGCCTAACATGATTTCAAGGCCAGCATTCAAACAAAAAGCCAACAGCAGTAACCAAGTCAGCAATTATATTAATGGCTGTCTTTGTAATATTAATTACCCCACAGGAAGCTAGTGCCTTTAACAGAAACAACTTCGTGCATAGTAACGCAATGGACTTGCGTTCTTAGTACCGACAAATTGATAACGTTTTTCCTCTCGCCATAGATCATCTGCAGGCTGTAGTATATATATAGAAACAATGTAGAAATAGGGATATAATTCCACAAGTTGCAGTTCATTTTTCCTTCAAATTATTGAAACAACACAAAAGATGTTACATTACAGTAATTGCAGTGGAGGAGGCTTATACAAAAAGCAAACGGCCACCCCGCTAATGTAATGTAGACATACTGTAACACACACGTCCACCCGCCCCCCCCCCCCTTCACCACACACTGAGCCAAATATTTCACATTATTCATACAAACATTACAAAAAGCATACTTACATTACGGTACCTGAGGATCATTGTTCTACTACATGATTGCAAGCACTAGTCTGGGGGTGGGGGAGGGGAAAAGGGAAGACCCTTAACTTTCATGGACAACAAACTTGACTACTAAAGTGTCCAAGCAATTAGATCCAAAACTGCTGTTCTGATCACAATATATATCTCATTTGAACAAAGCGGAAACTATAAATTGTAGTTTCCTTTAAACATTTGATTTAATGCAAGCTAATATGAGTACAAAATCCCCAGCAGTTTCGCAATCTTTTACCGTAGAGGAAAAGAGTTCAGGTGCTTTTAATAGAAATAATGCCCACGTATTCTTTCCTTTTAAGGGTCCTATTTAATGTTCGGGTCATTACGCTGTATCTAATAACCTAGTTATATGTGGACTAGATCCAAATATTAAACTGAACTTTTGTCATATTTTTTTTTCTGTGAATCATAGCTATTGCCTATCTGTATCACATTACTTGTTATTGCACGTGAAAGACAGGGGATTTTCTACTGAAACGATCCTTCATCCAACTTAAAATTTGATCATTTTTGTTACACATTTACTTCCATGTTTTCTCCCTTCTGATGGGTATTATCTTGGAAATGGAACAGAAAGTAGACAGTTATTACTAATTAACTACACCCATTGATGCATCTGTTCTACATAGTTACAGAATAAAAGTACATGATCTTGGTGTTATTGATGATATGGGTTGACATGTTTGTATGTTATATGTGTGTGTGTGTGTAATTGCACTGTGTATAGGAACTATATAGACCAGGAAGCAAGGCAGACCTATCGAGTTTACACATGAAAAATTTCAAATGTATTTATCATACTAAACAGTGCAACTACATGAGTTACAAAGCCTATACACTTAGAGTCTGAACGAAGATTGAGAAACGGTATGGAAAGGGACAACTATAAGCTCGAATATACTTCAGTTGCACGTGGTGCAGGAAAATATTTTCTCTTAGAAAAGTGTATTTCCAACCAGAATAACTTTTGTGCTGGTCCATGTTTGCATGGAACTAAACGGTATCAATCATTTGAAAGACGAATGATGGAACTGGAAGAGAGAGAGAGAGAGAGGGGGGGGGGGGGGGAGGGGGAGAGCAGCGAGGGATTTAATTTTAGGAATAGGCCAAGATGTGATCTACAGTAGCTTCAAATGTTAGGGATGGGGAATCTATGTTCCTTCGATACGAACTTGGTGGTATGCTTTGTTCGACATATACTTAGTGTTCAAGAGCAATGTCAAACTTTGGACTGATGTCGCTTAGTTCCTAGTTCCCTCCACCCCCACTCTCTATTCCTTCATTTCTCACCTTTGCTTCCATAAATGCAAGTGTAACATACCAGCATCTGCACCCTATATCTGCTGACAAAGTCAATCTTAATACTGAACAGTGAGAGCAGTACCATAGTGATTTTGGCAGTGCCATAAGAGGGGGTTGTTTCCATTGAGGTCAAGAGACTCGAAGTGCGCCCCCACTGGTGTAGGTGGACCTTTTCCCAGTGGGGATGCGCCAGGTTCATGAATGAGGGGCTCTCTACGATTGTGAGACAGTGTGGTACCGAATACATGTACCTCAATTTTTGAACTAGGGGTTAGGCTGGGAATGATGGGAAGACTGATTATGAGGAGTGCCACCATCGTCAGCTATGTGGTACCTCCAAGATGGCGAGAAATCCCCCTTCCCAGGCTCAGGAAGTACACACCAGGGAATGGTTGTTTTGTCTGTATCAGTTTCTTGGATGAAAAACACAGACCGCCTACGTCATTGAAAGTATTTCGCTGTAAATGTCTGATAAAATTTACACATTTCCTGGTGAAGTTTGAAATAGTTGCTTGAATTTTGAAGGCTGAATATGGGCAACACTATCATCACTCACCTCATGAGGAGGGCCCTGGCTTCTAAAGCTTGCATTTTGCTTTAACTTTTTTTCATTTTTTTCCCCCTCATTCTTTATCTTCCTATATTTTTCGTCATTTTTTTCCCATTTTCCCGAATCTACGTCACTTCCGAACTTACCTGGTCCATGTAGGATTGAAGGAAAACCAATCCCTTCCCCATTCATTACCCCTGACTTTACTCTGGGCCTGGATCATTGTAAGCATTCAAAGCAAGACTGATTTCCCTAAGTCTCACTCTTAAAGGGAAATAGGGCGTTTAGAATACACCGACATGATATGCAAAAGAAATAGCAGTAATCATTGTTAAACCATTCAATCTCATCAATAAACATCTGTCAAAGCTTCATCTCCTCAAAACATTACGCATGTGATGAGTAATGGGAGATGCATCATTTGAATTTTGAAAAGTTTGGGTGAACAAATTAGTGTTGAGCAACAAGTAACTGAATTTCTATTTGTGAGGAGCTTATTTCTTGAAAAGAAGGCTGCTGTCCTTCCTTATTTTGAATAATCTATCATACTACGTTCACAAATATTAGTTTAAAAAATATGGATGTTTTCTCTAAAACAAACGCCCTATTTCCCTTTAATGGATCGAACGATTCCTACATATGCTCAGATAAATGAATAATGTTGGAACGAGGCTTACCTTAGATTCCAACCGAACTGTTTCAAGAGTAAGTTCTGTACACTAGAAGCCCGTAAAATCGTACACAATTCAAGACGAAAAGTGTATGTTAAGTTTCCTCAATAATTCGCGTAGATCTGCCTCTTAAATTACTAATTACGCACAATCAATTGCATCCTTTTAAAAATGTTCATCGTAACTTTTTCAGCTTCCCTCGACTTTAGTCAAATGGTTTTTTTTTTTACGAAGACACCCCATTACAGTTCTTATAAGCATTTCATAATATCCGTACCTCGATTCTTCAGAGCCAAACTCTACCGACACTAGTTAAATCAGATACCTGTGTCCAAAACCGACAACTCTTTATCCTGGAGAATGTCTCCGATGTCCGGTTCATTAAAGGACCTTTCTTACGACGTCTTCAAATTCCTTTCAAGTTCCCTATTTCCTCATTCTTAAAAACAGGCGAAATTTTGTCGAGTCCCTGCTATCTCAGCACAGCTGTTCGAAACCGAGAATCACTCCAAAATTAATGATATACGTAAACATCCAGGTTTGCCGTGGCCCAAAATAGCAATCCAGAGAAATTCTTTACGGTTACGTTGACAAACTGAATGATCGAGGGCTCTTTTATACCGAGCTATGCTTTTCAATGCATCATGACTATCGGGCCTAATGTTATACAATAAACGCCTAATCCCGTAATATGATCTAAGTATGAGACATGTAGGTGATCTCGACACTTTCAAGTGGTTATTGCCCGGCGCTCTTTCGACTAAGAAAAGAGCGAGTGGAGTAGCTCTCAAGTTGGATATTTACAGTGTACTGAAATAAGAAATAAATGGCAGCTTGCTTTTCGTGGAATTTCGTAGTTCTTTTTTGCTTTTGTTCAAAACTTCCTTACAGAGCGCTGCAGTGTATCAAGTACTTTTCAACGAGAAGCTTGGATATTAAAGGTGGCCTTCGGCAAATCTTAGTCCTTGTCAAAAACATCTGCTGATGGAACCTGTCGTGACAGAGAGACAGTGAAACATCCTTTCGCCAACACAGACGGGATGAATTTCCAAATAGACAATCATTCAAAATAGCCTCTAAAATTGTACACTGAAAGTTTATTCATTATAAAGTTCACTGTGTAATCCTTAAAATATATGACGTCACAATTGAGCGTGCAATCAAACACGTCGAAAAAGGTGTGACGTCACAGAGTGACACCGGTGCGACCTGGCGTCACCCTTATCTGAAAGTGCAACGACAAAGTTGGGTTCGTGTGGTGATGAAGAGGAGTGTAAATCATTACAAAGGTTACCACTCGAAAGATAGTGCTGTTGCAGTTGCTGACTGCATGACAGCTTTTGAGAACTTGTTTTTATCGACTATTAAAAGACAAGTAGTCAGGAAGATAAGAGAGGTTTCATTATCATTTTCAAAGTCGTTTTCAAAATCTTTTTTAGATATGTGAAAAGGATCTCTTCATCATTAGCATAGGTTTCTTTTAACGAAAAAACAACCTTACTCCTCCATTGAAAAGAAATCTCGTGGGTTGTATGACCGATCCACATGCATACACAAGGGTATCTTTCAACATCTCCTTGCTACTTTGATTAAATATTGTATTAACAAAGTATAAAGTTGCATGTTCTTTAATATTTGTACACTGATGCGTATAAAGTGACGGATCTCAGTCACGGAACAAAAACAGCTAGCAAAGATGGGGTGAGGGGGGGGGGGGGGCTGTTACAACTGTAGTACTTTCCAATGCACGTGATCGTGTCAATCTGTAAGAACGATCTCTTGTAAACTGTGGCAGTTATTTCGGATTTGTACCGACTTTTCACCGTAGTAGTTTTGTTGGTTCATATTGTGATATGTAAAAGTTACTTACTGCATTGCTCATAAACACAGTCATGCGTGTCTTCAAACAGGGCATCGCCACTGCCCCTGCTTCAAAGGGGATCTAGAGGGACCCGAAGTTTGTAGAAATGAGATGGCTCCAATGTGAGGCGATGCAGAAGTAAAAAAAAAAGGACAGGTTAGCTGTGAGAGAGACAATTACATCCATTGTTGTGCACTCTTTCACTCCTCCACATTTAGTGGATAATGATAAAGCATGGATTCGGTAAATATTATCAGAAGCTCGGAACTGTTACGCCATGATGTTTAGTCATAATCTTTGTTCATAAGCTTCGGCATGTGTATGGCTCCTTAATTGGGAGAGACACAGGAAAAATTTGGTCAGTATCGTTAAGAATCTACAATCGCATATCCTCTTTACATGGCAACCTCACCCCCCCCCCCACCCCGTCCTAACTTCTCCTTGAGTGAAATGAGAGGTAAATTCATAAATCTAAGTGATTTTGACCACCCTATGATTAACACACTGTGAGGACACCCCATATCACGAAAGCACCCCCTTCTCTCCTACTCTCCAATAAAGACTCTTACTGTCTTTCCGGTGTCTCTACTTTCGCACATAGGATTAGTGCATCATCCTTTCGAAAAGAAAAAAAAACACACGTAAATAGTCACCTGACTATAGTCACCTGACCTATCAATTTAAATAATAATAATAATAATAATAATAATAATAATAATAATAATAATAATAATAATAATAATAATAATAATAATAATATCCAAGCATGGGCGCAGATCCTGGTGGGGACAGAGGGGAGGGTGCTGGGACATGATATTCCGTGTCCCCACAGATTTGTCTCGGTCGAACGCCACATTTCGAATTCCCCTGTACTGACCTTTGGCGAAGTTTGATTAAGCATTGTGCAAATGACATACTAAAAAAGACGGGAATTACTAATATTGACCAAGGAGCTATTACGGCATAGGTCCATGTATTGACACTGCTTGGGATGACTTCCTTTCCTGACTGTTTGTCTCTTCAGACTTTTTGATTCCTTGCGGAAGCAAAAGGAATCTATGCGATGGTGATGCCGTGTGTGTGTGTGTATGTGTGCCCTTGTTTTCGGGTGGGATCGAGGACCGAAACAATAGATTTTAGCTCCTCTGTACGGAGAAAATTCAATAGATTTCTCCGGTCCTCTCAAGATTAACAATAGACAGTCTACTCTTAAGGTTAGGGTTGACGGAGGAAGAAAAAAAAAGAAGAAAGCACAATGAGGTCCTCGGAATGAATGGAAAACAAAGTTGTGTGCGTGTGTATGTATGCCCTTGTTTCCGGGTGGGATCGAGGACAGAAACTGTAAAAACACAATATCTCCAGAAGGGTAACAATGACTGATGTAGTACTTGGTGTGTGGGTTGGTAATAATAAGCAGAAGATCTCTATTGTTTTTGGTCGAGGTCAAGGGTCATTTGAGGTCAAAAGAGGTCTAACTGTAAAAATGTGTAAACACAATATCTCCAGGAGTCTAACCTTGACTGATGTCATACTTTATGTGTGGATTGTATATAGTAAGTAGGAGACTCCCCTCATTTTTGGTGGAGGTCAAAGGTCGTTTGAGGTCACACGAGGTTGAAACTAGCTAACACATTATCTTTAGATGGGTAATGTTAATTGATGTCATACTTGATGTGTGGGATGTGTTGGCCATACTAGGTAGGTGATCCCTGTTGCTTTTGGTGGACGTCAAATGTCATTTGGATCACCAAAATAAAGGTCATTTTGGGTCAAAGGCTTATTAATGTGGTGTTTCAAGAACAAAAACTGCAGTTGATCTCATACTTGTCAGGTGGATAATTCCTTTTTATTATAATATAACCATGTCGCAAGGAATCACAAAGCCTTTTGGCTATCTGGCTTTTTTTTTTCTGCAGACTCCCATGTATTTTAAGCAAAATAAATTTCTAAGCTATGAGATCTACAAATGAAGGAGGTTTGGGAGCACCTTTAATTGGGTGTGCGAAGTGCTAGTTTCAAGTGGGGGATCTGGGAGGTTTATTTGCCCAAATATTTCTCATTCAATCCACTCAAATAGTCTCGTATCAGGGAGCAGATATTGCGTCCTCAAGACCGATCGGCGCATGCCTCCTTGCAGTCAATCGAGCACAATGAACACAGAAGCACAAAGGGGACAATTCAACGGTTTGGAAACGCCCGGCTCTGAAAGCAAATCGAGTTTTACTTTACTCTTCCTGAGGCATTCAAAGAAACAGAAACAATGATTTCGTAAATTCATTTTCACGGATGCGACAAGTTGATCAGACCCACCGCAGACGATGTTCAAAAGAGGAGGAGATTTAAATTTTATTGACTCATAAAAAGAAGATATCTATGAGATCGTAAACGAACCAAATTATCAGTTGGGGGGGATGAGAATCGTGAAGTGACTCGACAAACAAAAACGAAGAAAAAAGAAGAAGAAAGAAACACGTAAACCTAGTGATGAAAAAAGACTGAGCAAAATATAACGACTTAGAAAGTGGGCGGGTGATTGTCTGTTCCAGCAGTTGAAAGTGTATATAGCCTTCAAGAAAACACCGGTAAAGATAAACCATGTCGGAGAAAACCTGGTTGCGTTGACGAAACGGGTATTTTAACAATTTAAGGTATTGATTTTGAAATATCGACTTATAGTATCTAGAAATTTCAACTTGCAGTATGTCGGAATTTCCTTTTATGTGCCTCATAAGGGGAGACGAAACTTCTAGATACTTTGTTCTGTATTTGCGCCATGACTTCCATCTTAGTCTTTAACACTGTCGAGAGCAATGTTTAAAAATAAACCTAAATCATGATGACCAATTTGTTTACATCGCACCTCACATCTTGGAGGAAACGATCAAAAGAGTGAAAATAAGCAAAACACTTTAAAACCGTTTTGACTCATGGGATTGTGTGTGGGTTTGTATCAGTTTGTGCACAAAGTACAGACAATTGATGGATATTTATTTCTTTCCGTTTGTACATCCTCTCCTTCTTTCCGAGGATTCAGAGAGAACATAGTTTATGTAGCATAGGTGAATGAGACGCATTCCCTATGTACAACACATGTAGCAAATGTTTGAATATGTAACGCCTGTCAACAAGATCACCAGTTTTTTCTGCTGTGGAAAGTTTCAGAAGGCCCGCCGAAGAAGGGGGGGGGGGGGGGTCGAAGGGCGGTAGTATGGTTCGACAATGTCATCATTATACCACGTGACATTGCCTATGTGATTAGGTGAATAATTTCAGTTACGCACATTACATGTTTTACGAGGGCGAACACGAGAAAATGATACGCAGCGAGCGAACTGCTATACCACGTGATCGTGAAGAACAGAGTGTCCAAAAACCTGTAATATTACCCTTTACATACATTCAGTATGTTAATACGTTTATTGAGTTCATTGAGTCACTAGGGTAAATGCGTTTTACCACGATGAAAAAAAAAATCCGCAATGCATGATGGGATAATGGAGCGTTACTTAGATCTTCCATATTTTAATGATAATCTTGACTGACGTAAAGCAAAACGACAAACTAATTTCTTCCTTGAACTTTTAATGGGAAGGAGGGGGAAGGAGGAAGGGGAATTGGTCTTTTTCTCTACATTCACGTCAACGGTTGTACTAAATTTCGTCAGTCTACATAACGTTACGGGATCCGTGACCAGAATGCTGACAACCTTATGGAGTAACATGTATAATATCAGGGTCATAAGCACCAAGTCCACACAAAATTCACATAATGTGTGCTAAAATTTTGTCTCGGGAAGACCTTTTCTGAATGATAGAACATGACGTGATATACAGATATGCCATAATGGTTAGGGAATGTTCCTCTCGAAAAGGCATGTACATGGATGATATATCATGTGAGGATTGGCTGTAATAAGTACATGCGTCGGCCAACGGGTTGACTCACATCTTACAGGCAGGCAGTTGCTCCAATAGTAGAGCAGCTTTATAGAGTCCTCTTCATTCTTTATAGAGGCTCTAAAGGAAGTCCATCCACTTGCAGAGGCACATAAAACCGTGTTTGGACCTCTAGATTTTGTACCAAACAAACCAAAGGGTTACAGACTTTGAATTCCTAAACTTCCGTCATTTGAGCGTTTTTCCAGTCAAATTAAGTAAGCTGTGACCAATGGCGTCTGCAGGATTTCAGAAGTGGAGGGGAGTGTTCACAACTTGTGAGTCCCCCGATTGACATGGATAGGAGTGTCACCAAAGGCGCACTATAGTGACTAGCGCAAATCGCGAGTGTGCACGCGTGGAGTTCAGGAGCCCGCGCTAGGGCCCCTGACGGGGCCCAGGGGAGGTCCCTGGCGGGGGTCCAGGGGGAAAGTCCCCTGAAACTCCAGCCAGGGAGTTGTTGCAAAATCCACATCCCAATATAAGATAATAAGAATGCCTTAAATTTGTTTTAGAGGCCTTATTGATCAGGTTTCAGATTTTGCGAAATTTGATGTCAATGGCACAGAGTTCAGGTTATCCTCTAAATGTGTATATACAAGAGGAACATAGTTTTAGCGATGATTTATTTTTTCCCTGGAATTTAAAGTGTAAGGTTGGAAAGCGACCCAACTTTTTTTAGTTATCATACAGTAATACACTAGAATATCGGTACCTTATATAGTTCAACAATTGCACTGGCAGTTGGGTCCTCTTGGGCATACTAAACTACGCCGTACTTCTCTCCTCCAGTCACTATAGAGATAGTGCATGGCCAACATATGAGAGTGCAGCTGCAACAACGCTTTGGGATATGGAATGAAATTACCTATAAGCCTAAAAACTGTGTACTCTGCCTTCATGTTCTTGGTAACGTCAGGGCCTGTGCAAATGTGAGATGAGATGGAACTACTGAAGAACCTGGACGGACTGTGAGTTACGGTGAGCGAAGCGAGCCGAAAATGTTTGGCCCTCATCAGAAAAATTTCCCCTGGAGAGCGAAAACAGGCCTTTACTGCGGACTTCTTTCTGCATCGTATCGACTAAGACTCCTCGACTGGGATAGCATCCCTCGAGGAAGGGGGAGGGTCGGGGAGGGTCCCCTTACCCTCACTTGACCCAACCCTTGTTGAGAGTCTTCAATCTTTTTTTGGGGGGGGGGGGGCGAAGGGGCTCCAAACCCGCTACTGGCTGTGACTACCGATGCAGTCGGTGGGCCGCAAAGCGCAACTGAAGTGATCCTCGAGAATGGCATTTTTAGTGCGCTTTATGTGTGAAATTTATATACTTTTTGATGTAAAAAGAAATGTTTTGAACATTTACAGTGAAGATTTGGATAAACATCTGTGGCATAGGGCGAGAAGACCAGGGTGACTTCACCAATTAAACCTCTCCACACAACTTCCTGCAATCGTCAATTGCCAAGTATTATGAAAATGCCAACAGTTTTGTTAAGAAATTTAACAAAAGGTTCAGAAAATTCCTTATACCACCTGCCGCCAGTCACCTGGTCTCCCTAATTAGCGGATCTGTCGACGTATTTACCTCGACCTCAGTGCACACCCACAATGGTACTAGACATAGCCTGTGTTGTACTGAGAGTGATGTATGATATGATATTTTCATCTGGTGCGAAACAATGAGTATTCTACTTTTCAGTGTATAGTGAAATCCCTCCACAACCAAATAAAAAAGTTTATAATTAAATTGGCTTTGAGAAGTTAACAGCCAGTTTTCAAAAGAACCTAACAGCACAATCATCCGATGTTTATCATCAGACACGGGTCAAGTTAATGAATAAAGTAATATTCACAAATATTATTGATATTGACTTCGGATGTCCTCCCCCCCCCCCACTCCCACATTTACCACAAGAGAAGTTTTTGCTGAAATGATTAATTGGCTTTAAAAATTCACAGGGCCAGCCACCATGTTGTTAGTAGTGTTAGGTTTAGTGGTTGGGGTAGGGGTTAGGCTATGGTCAACGGTCATACAGTGGGGATAGGAGCAGGGACACATTTGACAAGGCGTCGGTGCCAATAACGTCCACCAATTATATTTAACTGCATCATTCTTTTCGGGAAATATTTAAATGAAGTTGTGATTCATATACTGTACACAGAAGTGATGAACCATATTCACGTGTCATTCTATATTATTACCCACTCAAGTAAAACTAGAGAGTGAAAATAAGGATCTGTGAAAATAAGGATCTGTGAAAGATGTGATCTAAAAATGTACCGGTTATGCTTCATATATATTTTTTTTATTATTAAAGCATACACTCATGAAAGAAATGGTATAACCAGAAAATAAGGACGATAAACATGGTTTAATCTCGTTTCACATTTTTTTTTATTTTGCAATGGATGAGAATTCACATTTCGAGAGTGGGTAGAATGTGATCACTTTTCGTTTAGTTTTGCGTTTAATCCTAATTCTGAGTATCCGCGGTGTGCGTGGGGTACGTTTCTATCAACTTCACCCTCAAAGAATGACGTCAATAACCGTAAATAAGAACTGTAAGCGTGTCATCACGTCACTCCTTTAAGAGGGTTAAACTTATTGCTATAAAGGTGATCACCGTAAACATTATACTGTAATATGGTAGGTTCTCGCTCATCGAGACTGAAAGTGTTCCATAGTTATGACCTGTTGTACTCACAGATACTATACAGCAATCTCCAGTGTGTTGAAGGTGCGATAGCAAATAGTAGCAACCTTGACCAAAAGATGCTATTCAACTGTTCAAAGTCACGTAAAACAGATACGAAAGAACAATGGATCGAAAATATTTGTTAAGGTCAATTTGAGATCAGCGTCAAATTTTCATCAAGCGGGATTATGTTGCAGATCCTAGTACTTTTCGAACCATAGTTGAACACCAATAGCTCCATGATATGATGTCTTGAACATAATAGCTCCCATGGTAGACCAAACATCAAAAGTACCTTACAACAGCCAATCGATTATGGAAGTGTATCTGAACTGTTCCACCATGGTCTCTGAGTTTCTGTGATGCTCCGTCAATCAGCGACGTAGTGTACTCAAGACTATCAAAGACATTTCGACAGCTTCGGAAAATTGATTTGCAGGACAAGCTGAGAGGGCAAATATCACTGATACATATATATATATATATATATATATATATATATATATATATATATATATATATATATATATATATATATATATATATATATATATATATATATATATATATATATATATATAAGCAATGAACAGTACTTGACATATACTTTAGGGGTTGACCCTTGAAGGACATATGTCTGAACCTTCTGTTATAGTCACCGAGAGTAGTCTGGTTCCTAAGTCTAGTCTCGCCCCACATTCTCTGGCTCGGATTGCCGTTCTTAGCCTCGAATCGAAATGACTCTTGTCTTGGTCTCAAGTTGGGTTGTCACTCTATCCTGGATGTTTGATAACTAGAGAACATGTCGCTTGCTGATGATGAATGTCAGGTGAAAGCCCAGAGTAAGTGGAAGTGGGGGGTGGGGGAATTGTTGCAAACAACCCCTCACCATCTTCAACTGACTCCACATGTGGTAACGGCAAATGGAACTCTACGATTAATCAATATTGTGCCGACATCATACCGACTACACAATGCCTTACGGTGAGTGTGCGAACTTAAAAATGATTAAAATAAAAGTGTAACTTAGACGATTGTTGTCAACGGAGAGAACAATTCACGTTGGAAAATAAAGTGAGCAAACAACGTAAAGGGCTTCAAACTTACCTCGCTTACTACTAGGAACTGGTAGGCTGCTACAGCTGCATATACGGGACCTGTCGCAATATAATGAGATTCCAGGGTTCTTCCTCTGATATCACATTAGCGTCGGCAGTCTCAGTTAATCCCAAAAATTTTAAACAAAAACATCACATTCAGTTACAATCAACTGCCAACTTGAAGCTGTTCAACTTAAGATTTCGCTCACCTTCCAAAATATGGCTAAATTTACGTTCGTGCTTCAAGTCTTTTAACAGTGTATATCATAAAAACCAGGTTTTCTGTGGCGCAATATAATGGCACAAACGCACATTGAACGCACTTTGAAAAAAACCTGTTAGTATAAACTATGCTTCCATTCAAGAAACGGGGTTGTTTTTCCATTATTGTTACAAAGTTTATAGTATCGTGTAACACAGATTTTTTTTTTTGCAAAAGTTACCATTATAAACAGCACCCCATGGTTCGTTGTTAGGTAATCTGTTTCTGTTTGTAGGTCGACAGTAACTATTCAAGCGTCTCCTATGCCTTGTGCCTTAGCACAAAAAGAGCGATAGTCTTTAAAGGAGCAATTGTGATTGAGTACTTAATTGTAGAATCTGTTCCTTAAAAAATTATACATTCTGGAAATGGGGTAAAAATTTGGCAGGCAGTGGTGCTAATGAGAGAGAGAGAGAGAGAGAAGGGGGGGGGGGGTGGGTGTGTGAAAGGGTATGGGAGGGGGGATTGTGAAAGGGGAGAAATGGTGGGGATGTAGACTAACATCTAGATGAAATAGTAACTCACGAGATAATGGCATCTGATTTTCTTCTCGACTGAATTAGCTGGGACTTAGAAAATTTACCCCCACTCATGCAGGAAAGGTGCTATCTGATAGAGTGGCATACCACACCATGGTTGTTATCAAGAAACAAAAAAGACAGAGAAGGAAGTTAGACATGAAAGGAAAGAAACACATGCAAACCCCTTTCAGCTTTGTAAAGTATCTCTCTTTACTAAAACTCTGTGAACTTTTAAAAAAGAAGAGTGATCACAATTGCAAAAAGCTGACTTAACTGTTTAAATCCATTATCCAAGTTTCAAGAGTAAATTCTGTCGAATTTCACTCTTAACAAGTGATGTGGCCGACTAGAGAGAAGGTCCAGAACCGTATGTACCAGTCCATGTAGACAGACTCATCATGACGTCATCACCAGTGAATTTCACTCTTTGATAGCTGTGTACATGTTGGTCAGACATTCATAAGCTGTATCCGTTCCCTAATTAAAATATTAGTGTAGGCCTATCTATGGAAATATTAGCATTTGTCATAATTTCAAAAGAAACGAAGCACATCGTTTGTTCTTGGCTTGATGTAACCCGTGACGTCACAATCTACTATTCTATTAACAAACAAGCTGGGATATAAAGGTTTTGCAGTGACTTCCCCATCATGGAAACGCCATATTGAATTGAAAACAAAGCAACGTGCACCCTGCCGTACCGTACCGTGATGTACTGGAGCTTTTTACCGACTGCTATACGCATCTGCTTCTTTCTTCGTTCCCATGAAATATAGTTGGAACGCCAGTCTATAGTCCGGGCTTCTTACCTCTCCGATTCGTACAGCTTCCGGCTACGCAGATAATAACCATTTGCCTACTATGACCGGTTATGACCGGGAAAATATGAAAATATTGTAAGAACCACCACGCAGAGTTAACGAAACAGTATACTGCCTGGTACTAGCCACACGAAAAACTGATTTCATCCAGTATGGCGGCGTAACAACATTTGCTAATAATGACGTCACGTGCAAAACCTCTATACACTCTTTCGCATCACATCCGTTGGAACTTGTGAAGACGCCCACTACTATGCAATGAGTGTCCCTTTGATATGTCGAAACGATGACGCTTCATTGGGATCCAGGTAAGTTTAATAACTTGACCATAATAAATGCCTGTTCATAAAACTTGAAAAATTCAACTCATCAGAGAGTATTGGTTTTGAGCTTCTCTTTATTACTCTACCAGCTATAGGTGCTGACTTCACAAATTATTTAATAACTCACAGGAGACACAGTTATTCCCAATCAACTATGGCCACTATATGTGACGTCTGTTACATGACGAAGAAACTTCGTCATGTGTAAAAATTAAAAAACTTAAATTTATATTTTCTCCCAGTTGTGTAAATTAAGACATTTACCCAGTATAACAGGTGGTGGTTTCTTAAAATTGCAGGGATATTCGTTCAAGTTGTAACAATTAGTACGAGAGCTTTGTTTGTACGCTTATAAGCAAGGAGTGATGACAATTTTCAATTTACCGAAAGAACATTTTCTCTGGAATGAATTCAGTCAATATGATTAGCTTGCAGTACCTGGAGGTGCGCGTACCCACAAATCCCATCAGATTATTACGCCTCTTGCAGTGGCACCTCTTGCAGTGATATTTCATATTGCAGATGAATACAATTTGCATGAGAATTAAGTTGCGAAACCTAAGCCTTTACGACCCTTGCTTTGCACGATCATGTCAACAGAAATATTTCAAACACAAACTATTACCGAACATATTTCGCAAAAAAAAAAAAAAGGAAAAAAAAAGCCTCAGCATGATGTAATGGAGATGTGGGTGGTTCGTTTGTCTGTGTGTGATGTGTGTGTGCTGTGAGGGTGGGGAGGGTGGGGAGGGTGGAGAGTGGACATCAGTATGGAAGAATAGTACCACACGACACACCTAACTTACTTTATTCAGAGAAGTGCAGTTGAGAAGGAGGTACGACAGAAACTCTGTATTTTTCTTAACATATTCATCCAGTAGTTTTGCCCTCCGCGTCAAACCACATCAAGCGTCTCCGGAAGGAAGCCCTATTGTAACACTGCACGATCTTAATTTGTTTTTTTTTTTTTTTTGAAAAATTATTTTAATTTGTTTAATGTTTAATTTGTTTTGTTTTTTTTCACTCAAATCAATAGTATCGAAATCAAAAGTGTTATGGGTCACATAGTTACTCTACGAAATATTTCTCTTGCAAAAATAGTCAAAGGTATAAGGTAGAAGAAAAAGAAGTCACCGAGAACCTTGAAATCACATTTTTACGTTATTTTTCTTACTAAATCAGCTCCCAGTCCTTCAGATCATCGTCAATTTTCTTCATAATTAGTAAATTTGAAGCTAGACCTGCTGTAGGACATGGGAACGTATAGTGAGGGGGTGTAGATCTATTCTTCTGTTGGGATTAAAATTTTCATACATACGAAGATAACTGTGGAATTTCATCGGTTCAACGCCAGAGTAGTAATTATACGTCATTACTTGGCATAAAATGTCATAACGGCCAAAATTCTATAAAAATTACAATTAAAAATTGGCGCCAGGCAGATTTACCGCCACATTTGAAAGTTTACTTAAGAAACAAAAGCTGATTTTTTTTTATAATTGTGACGTTAATTGCGTTGAAGACAATGTCGTGAAATTTCATGAGAAAACGGTGCAGTCGGTATTAATTACGTATTACATTCCCCGTAATCGATGCAAAAAGGGATTGATTTTCAGAAATAATTTCTTTCAAGGTTTCTCAAAATCAAATTAATGATATTGTTTAATACAACGAGAGCGATGATGGAAGACAATCTGTTCGGTAAAGATAAAATATAATGGAGAGTAAACAGAAAAAAAAATGTAGTTAAATATTTATCGGTACAGATATTAATTTACGAGGAGATTGTAACTTGCATGTCTTTTATTGTAAGTTATTCTTTGTTTTTCTTTTTTTTTGCATTTTATGTTACGATTTGAATCACAAGCTGCAGAGGCCTCGTCAATCCTTCGTGACTTTTAAAAAGAAAAATATGTGAGAAATCTGAATTTCTTGAGGCTGACAGAACACTGCACATATAATGATTGGTAGAAATTATGTGCAAAGTGTATGTATAGTGATGAAGTACGTCTAAACGGTATGTAGGCTTTATTACGCAATAACGCTTGCAGGACTCAGGGCTGTTCTCCGTCGGAGGCGTAAGGGGGGGGGGGGGAGGAGGGGGGGCACTAGGTTACAAATCATGCACGGGGGAGTTACGATACCCTCGTACAGTGTGGTAAATCGAGTCAAATTTGCTGATTTTTGAAAAAAAAAAAGTCTATTTTGCTCCAAAATTGCTATTTCCAGCATATCTTGAAAAGTATTTGAGCATTTAATGCAAACTTTTGCAAAAAGGTACCTGAGAATGAAAAATTTCAAGGTATATCACTTTTGTAGAAAGAGAGTGCTGATTTTCTAGAAAAAAGCCAATTTTGCCCCAAGATTTGTATTTCCAGCATATCTTGAGAACTATTAGATCAATTAACTTGCAGTTTTGTAAGTACTTACCTGAAAACACATTGTTCAACATAATATTACTGTAATGGTAGATCGAGTCAAATTTGCTGATTTTTGAGGGAAAAAAAGCCAATTTTGCCCAAAAATTGCTATTTCTAGCATATCCTGAGAGATATTTGAGCATTTAATGCAAAATTTTGCAAAAACTTACATGAGAATGAAATATTCAAGGTATTTCACTTTTGTGGTAAAGAGAGTGAAATTTGCTGATTTATTAGAAAAAAAAGCCAATTCCCCCAAAATTTGTATTTCCAGCATATCTTGAGAACTATTAAACCAATTAACTTAAAGTTTTGTAAGTACTTAGCAATAAACTATTACAAATTCCCATGTGCAGGCCCTGTATTGAAATCAAAGTGCATGTTGGCGATGAGATATGCAACTCCGTGGATTGCCCTCTTGTTATTATTTTTTTTTTTGTAAATCAACCTTTGAAAATGCTCTGCTCACCATTTGCCAAACACGGCCAAAGCAAATTCGGTAGCTTCAAAAGGCCGCTGTCTTACTATTACCCAAGCCACAATAGTTTAATAAAGTAAGAATTCAGATACAATAAATGCAACCCTATATGAAAGGGTATGTCATGGACCTAGGTAGCACTCCATGGGTAGGCTACGTTACATGTTATCGGTATGGTTTTTAGAAAAATATAGGTGGCGACATAATCCAAAACCGATTTCAGACAGGAAGTAGAATAGTAGGCATTGGCTGGAATGACCCTGTCTCTTGGGCAGATAGTCACGGTTGTCAAATAGCACTTTGGGATTGTTTGGTAGCCGGAGAGTTTGTATTTGTGGACGTGTGGGTGTGTGTGTGTGTGTGGGGGGGGGGGGTCGGTTGTTGAAGGGTAACACTCCAACACATACTAACAACACGGTAATGGGAAAATGTTGGGAGAGGGAATTCAGCACAGGGAACCGTTAGGCATCAAAGCTACTCCACACACAAACAAATGTATACATAGAGAAGAGTTGGAGAATATCGGTATCGGTTAATGCTTCACTTTGTACTATATACCCTTACTTTGATGAGCAAAGCTGTTTTACGGCTTCCTTTGATTTGAAATTAGAACCAAGACCATCTCAAGATGTTTTCGAAACATCTGGGCAGTTGCGTCAAGGTAATTTTCTTGAGCATTTCCTCTCCCGTATATAGCACGTGGGGAAAATGTACTAGGCAACATTACGAAGCAACCCATCGTAGAATGAAGGATAATCTAATTTGGAGTTATGTAATTTGATTTTCGAGACTTATGCAAAGATGGCATCACTGTCGGCAACAGGTTTGTTTCAAAGAAGCTGGTTTCATGTTTTCTTCTTCTTCGTTTTCTCATAACACCCCTGTGGGAGAAAATAGCACAACAGTTGTGATTTATACAATTAATGGATGGAAGAGAGCATGCCTAACATTCCCCAGTCAGTTCATTACACCTCTGATGACCGACTACCTGTTATGAATAGAACCACATTCATGATTTCGGTTGCCACGGCGACCGATCCACGGTTCTGGAGTAGCCTACAGCATGAGAAAGGCTATAGGCTATACGTCCATATATCACCATGCAATTTATCTTAGCGGATAAAAGCTAATGCACTTAAAAGAAACTCTTGTAAAAAGGTGGAAGCTATAGCAGCCTTCTGGGGAAAATATATATGTGTTACAATGTCAGAATAGTCACAAGAAAATGAAGCAATGCCTTCAAACACATTGTACTCCACTGAATAATTGCATGCGACGGCCACGAGATACAATGCACTGCAGCTTTATAGATATGCCAACCCCTGTCGGATATGGCATATAATTGATCTTACAGGGGATATGGGGGGGGGGGGGGGGCAGGAATGGACGAGAGCGTAAAGGAAGAGTTGGGGTATTCATGGCCGGGGGTGAACTGACAGTTGAGCGCGAGTGGGTTATAATGGAAGATGATATTTCAAACAATAAATAAGAGGAAAAAAAAACAAAATGGAAATGTAATGTACTTGAACTAAGTCATTTCTCTAACTTGACTACATGTTACGATAAGAATTTCGAAATATATCATGGACTTCCATCGTTGAATACCGTCATACTATCAGTACTGTACGTACGTTACGGCTTCATAAATATATTCGTTCTCCAGGGTGTGTACAGTATATGGTCTTGTATAGCCAGTTAGTTACAAGCAGTCAACCGCTTGTCACCTGTCTGGTATAATGCAGATCTAGTTTTAGAGGGCGCATGGGGACAGAGTACGCCTGCTATATCCTGAAGAGCATTTGTGGTCACGGTATCTTTAGCGCTTAAAAGGATGGTCTAGCCACAGATTTGGCTTTGATATGTTGAAGAGTAAGTTTATCTGACCATTACAGTGAAACTTCCATTCAATTCCCATGTGTGGTTCCCGAGATATGAGCAGTTGAAGTTGCCACATTTGTTACCAACAGTTGACTTGAAGCAAGCAGGAGTGATGTCGTTTCCCCACATTGATAAAGTATTTTATGTTTTTCTTTAAAATGTACACCAAATTTAATACTTCAATATATAGTGATATCATAATGTGAATGTATGAGGGGTATGAGAGTTTTGTGACCTTCACGTAACCAGTATGTAGGCTGACCACCTGCTGATTTCAAGGTCAAAATAATAAATTTAAAAATGAAGAAAACAAAAGAATCTTTAGCAATGTGAAGAGATGATGTCAGTCTTGTTTGCTTCAAGTTCCCAGTTGGTAGCAAAGAGGGTAACTCGAACTGATAAAATCGTGAAAACCATGCATGGGAACTGCATGGGAGTTTTACTATAAGGGTCACATTTACTTACTCTTAAACATATCAAAGCTAAATTTCTGGCTGGACTATCCTTTTAACACATACAAAACAATATGGATGAGATTTGCAACTCCGTTGATTGCCTACTATCAGTGTAATCATTACTTTAAAGTTTTCGTTTCTTAAGAAACAAACCAATATAAGTGAATGTTTATCTTTTTTATATTTTTATTTTATACTTGTATGAAAATGAAACGGTGTCGGTCTCTAAGTTACCCATTCTTCAGGTGAGGAAGGGGAATTAGGGGAACAAACACCGTCCTTATGATACCTACTGTGAATCCATGGGCTGTTTTTTTTTTTTTTTACCACACAGACCAGCTGTTAGGAGTTTTTAGTTTCAGCTTCAGTGAGACCTCATCCTGAAATTGTTGTGTGTGTACTCTTTCCACAAAGTCCCCTAATATTGGATCAAGACAGCCCAGTGTATCAGCCATATACGCTTTCTCCGGATCGATTTAAAAGTGTAATTTGAATGAGTTTACCTCACGACATATGCTATAGGCTGGCATAGTTACATACTTTTTAAGCGATACCGTGAATGAAAATTCTAGTTACAAAACATCTATTGCAAAGAGTCTTCTCATAACAAGGTATTTTCTAGTATAGTAAGTACACCTAGAATGACACATCCCCTGGAATGACGCACCCCTAGCTATTTCTGAAACTGTATTACCTCAGACAACCTAACCTGCTTTATCGAAAGCAGAATGACATAATTGCTTAAACATAGTATGTTGCTGATGAAGCCTGTCACATTTCTGATTCTTTGATAAGGTTTCTCCAACCTTGCCTATAGGCTAGGCTTCGCATCGTAATTTGAAATGTCACTTCAACAAAACAACCCACAATACACCTCAAAACACCAGCATGACTCCAAAATGATGATCCAACATACATTTAAATGGTACATATACATCATGGCTAATGCTACTCGGTGCCTTTTGACTTTGCTTATATAACTTCACCAAAATTACAACGTATCGATTTAGGTGAGTAAAAATACTTCTAACAGCTGAAATCTTGCCGGGTTCACGTTGTGCTCGATTTTAAAATGAGAAGGGACAGCACAGAAAATCTTTTCTTATCATTACATGTGTGACATACTGCGTGTACTAAAAGCCCATATAAATGAGAGTTTTGGATTTTTACTTCATAATCATTGATCAAATCCTTAGGTGCGTAATTCTAGGTGCAACCATGCTGTATACATATCAGGACATAGGCAAATGTGTGTGTGTGTGGGGGGGGGGGGAGGGAGGGAGGGGGTTGGTGTATGGTGGAGGTCGACTGCTCAAGATATCTTCATTCCTCCACCCAGAGAAATCATACTGGCAAGAGTTAATAAAACGGATGCATACGAATTTGTAAATATAAATTTTTGTATGAGAATGCGTACATCGTATGAAAGTTAGAACAGAGAATACACAGATTCGCATTTTTATATCTTACAGAGAGGACAGAACTTGACTGAATTCCAAGGGTTTCCTGCCAAGATTTTCATTTTTTTTTTTCAATACTGTGCAACGAATCATATTTTTATTCTGAATAATTCCGGTAAGGTCCTAGAATGACAAGCAAGTAAAAAAAAATAAAATCATTACTTAAAGTTTGAACAGTGCACTTCTGAGGTGCTTAGGGGTCAGTCCCAACGAAGGAAAAGTGCTTGGGGTAGTCCCAATGAAACAGTGGGTAAAGTTGTGCTTAGCCCCCCCCCCCCCTTCATATTTACCAAGTGCCTCGAGAGTAAATGAAAGAGGATGTTTAATTCGTTACGATTCTTGTATAGTATCACCTCATCTGAAATTTACTATCATTATTCATAGATTAATTATTTTTTCCTTCATCGAGAAGTTGTAGCTATGCATATTTCAAGGCTGGGTGCATATACATCTTAGAACACATGGGAACTATCTAGCCGTCACATATAGCACCATTTTTCATCTAAACCTCCCCTACGTAAAGCAAAAAAATTTCAAAAAAGGGGACACCCCTCCCGTTATATATATATCCCTCTCCCAAGACAAGCGATCACATCATTACCCCTTCCCAAGAACCGCCTGGAAATGGAATGAAAAGCGTGACCGAATATGAAAATTTGTCCAGGAGGGATTTGTGCACCGGAAATCACAGACTATGTAGCACGGATTACAGAATATTTTTGTATTCTCAAGGTGCTGACTGATTTGTTGTCATTGCTTGTTGTGGATTCGAGGCTAATGTCCTATCATGGACGTGAAAACATAACCTCCATTGTTTTATCAGTTTATGGTCATTGTTTGATAAAAGTTCGGTAGGTCTACATTAATTTTCTGAGTGGGTAATCGATTTAGCATATACCTTTCACGTATGACTGGTTTTCTCTCTTGTCATTGTGTGGTTACCATGGTGGTTACGTCCAATTAGCAAGGTGCCTGCTGTACTTAGCACCTTTAAAGGACCTGCACTTTTGATGTATGCGCATGTGCGACCTGACCCCAAATGCTAATGAGTCTCCCAATACCCCGTATACTCTTTGTCTCTCTGGGATAGGCCTACACTTTAAGTTCCTGGAGCTTACCAGATTATCACACCATATTCGACAAAAGAAGCCGTGTTCTTATGCGGTGGTCATGGAGGATGTACCCTTTGTGAAATTCAAGAGAACAAGAGGTGCTCCTCTAAAGTACGGGCCAGATAAAGAAACAAGCCGAAAAGAAATAGCACGACAAAGGGACGCCACGAAAGTCTATCTTCTGTCTTCACATGACGAGTGGCGGTCTGCTAAGCAAACCTTCGAACGGAGACTTCGAAAACCCATAACAAATAGTGAATTTGCGCTCCATCTTTTATCGATCCATCGAAAAAGCAAGTGTCCTACCTGCAGCAACCTTGATCAAAGGTAAATTGATCTCTTTTGAGCAAATTGTGATGTTTTTCATGTTTCGGGAGGTCATTAACGGTAGCCGAATATAGTACGTAAGCTGTAATTATTTCCGGAAGTTGCCGGGAGTTCAAGAGTAGTAAGTGATATAGGACGTACTCGTTATACGAGTAGCCATTACGCGAAATCATGTTTCGTTTACTCCATGCAATCGTAATAACTCACACACTGTAATTTAACGTAGTAAATTTGTGTTGTGGCTAACGTTACACGTTGCATCTAACAAGTACTCATTGCAGTCAAAATTGAAGGTGCACAAGGCTGTTACTTATTTCCCGGTACCATCCGAGTGCCATTGTCTCACTTTCGGTCATAGAACGAAAGATATTATCTGTCACCCTTGAGACATGAAGTTGAAGATAACTTTTTGTTTCTCAGTAGGTCCACCATCATTTCAAGGGACCAGCTCAGCTGACCCATGGTCTAGCTCTCAACACTGATAGATAGCTTAAGGCAGGGATGGCTAATCTATATGAATCAAGTGGCCACCTTGCCACCACTGACCTTTTCAGTGGGCCTGAATGTAACTGTCAGAGTTTTTTGAGAGAGTTGCACCAATTGTATTCCAGAAATGGCACATACAGTGCATGCAAGATGCCAGGCAAATGGGGAAACAAAATGGCATGAGTTTGTGTTGTTACAACTTGCTCAATAAAGGAATGCTACAACAGAGGTTGCAAACCCGTCCACTACTATTTTGTTCATTAAATGTTTATACTAGGCCAAGCTCTCTAGTCAAGTGCTGTAGATTTCCTGTTTGCAAGAATATTAGTTTTACAAGCTTTCAAGTAGATAATATTTTTGATACTTTCTTCCTTGTATTTGTTTATTTTTCTTTTTCTTTAATTTTTATTTCTGTTCAAAAGGGTGGCCCTATGATACCACTCTGTAAGCAGTATTGTGCTAGCACCCATAGGCTGCAGGTTGGCCACCCCCCTGAGTTAAGGCTCGACTCTGCGTGTGCAATTTGGCATTCATGCCCTGTAACATGGGTTCCCATCTTTCAAACTTTTTTGCGATGATCCCTTTTCCGTAAAGAGCACCAGTAGGGACTCAGCTGAGCAAAACTCCATCACTTGCAAAACGAACAGGTTATGTAATAAGATATACATTGTAGCCTAAGATCCAATTTTCATAGTAGAATCCTTGTTCAAGCAGGAATTTGCCCATGTGGTGATGTTTCCATTCCTTGGCTCTGCTGTCTTTCAACGGAAATTGTGGAAATGTAATCTCAAACTGAAAAAAAGACTCTGTGCTAAACATCACAACAATGTTTGATGTAGTTGAGGCAAGTGTCCCTGTATTTAGACAGGTCAACAGATCTGTATAACCTAGACTGTAGTGTAGTTGTGCAGAAGTATTGTATGTATGAAGTGCAAACAAACTTCAAAGTAGGCGTAGCGTTTCTCACCCTGAACAAAGCATACATACCCCTGAATTTTGCTCCGGATGACACTTGTGTACATTGTACAGCTCGTGCATTCTAAACTCACTGACTTCACTTTTCTTAGACCATGGAAAAAAATAGTTTCTCAAGTCCACTTGCTTGTGTCCCACAAGCAAGTGGACTTTAGGGATTTTATTATGTGGTACGGAATGTAAACAAAATTATTTTGTCAGAAAAGTACCACTCCATGTCAGGTTTGTTGATTTTATTTTTTTTTTTTCAATTAAAAAATGTGATTTTTTTTTTTATTAGCATTGGATTTTAATGATTAAAATCAGCAGTCAAAGTGCAGTGTTTTGCTTTCAATTCTAATTTTCATTCTGTGCTCATAGTCATTGCCCAACAGAACTCTTTACTCTCAAGGACAACTTTTAAGGCCCCACTGGTCTATATTAATTCCATTGTTAAATAAAAGTCCTATGTAGTCCTACTGTACATGAATGTTACAATTAAATAGGCAAAATTAGTCAATTACAACGATTAAATGTACATCAAATGGATGCAGAAATCCCAAGAAAACTTATCAAATCAGCTACTTTTTTTTTTGGGGGGGGGAGGGCAAATCATGTGATGTACATTGTGATTTAATCAGTGATTTTTGATCAATTTGATGTAAAACAAACCAGCAACAAATCTTGTGTGATGAGACACATTTGAAATGTTTGCTGTGCTGGGCCTTTTTGGGGTTCCTGTTGGAAAACAAAGGCCAGCACCCTGAAATTTCCTGAAAATTTAGGATGACAAACTCCTGTACCACATATAATTGCTTTTTCTTTTCTTCTTGGACTTATAGTCTAAGTACGGTGATTACAGCTCAAAATGTTTGCTATGTACAGTATTATGCCATGTCTAGCTAATTTGTGTACATCTGAGAGATGCGTCAAATTAAGTAACGTGATTTACTGTATATTTTTTTCTTGGGTGTCTATGCCAAGGTTTGGAAAGCACGCTCTAGAGTAACAATATGCTGTTGACCAACTGTTTGCGCTAGGAAATTGAACCTGCAGGGGAAATCCCTCTCGAAAAATTTTTTGGAGGGATTTTCAAAATCAAGGTGGGATTGTCACTTGATAAAGATGATTGCATTTCATTGTGGGTATTGATAATTGTAGCTACGACATATTGCGAGCTGTGGAAAAGTGTTTGGGTATTTCCAACATGCCATTTATCTTTGTGCGGCATTCAGGAGACAAATGTGGGATTCATGCAATTCGGCGCCTTAATGCAAACACTGCTGTTGACCATAACTCGTAAACCTAACCCTGATTGAAAACTACCCTCGAAATGGGAGTCCCATTTAAATGTGCTTCTTTTTCTTTTTCAAGTTAAGTCACACCTACTGCATAGTATTGGCTATATTTTGGAGAATTCAAACCCGATTTGTCAATGTAAAGATGGTTAATATTTTTAAATACTAAGCTACTCACCTTATTTAGAATCAATCTCCAATTGATGCAGCGATAACTTTCCATTTAATTATGATTCCTAACCATAAGTGTATATTTGAAGCAAGTGTAAGTTACAGTAGCTAGTTCAAACTTCATCCAGCCAAGTACAGATTCTAAATTTGTGTGAGTTTTTACATCATTAGACCTTTCAAAGAAAAATGCTGATGATTCCAGTATTTGGTTTGATTGATTTTGTAAACCCTTCTGCCCTTGTAGTGATGGAGATTTGCCCTTGAATGACACAGAGAGTCAGACCGATTGTTCCTGTTCCTGCCAATGTGATGTTGAAGAAAATATAGCCAAAGAGTGAGTATTTAAGTGTTGTGCTTCCATCCTTGCTTAGGCTCTGGTTGCATTGAAGCTATTCACACAAAAATACAGACGAGTATGTAACTGAGCTGTGTTATTCACACGAACGTACAGTAACCCTAAATGTAACCCTAATGTTTTATTTTGAAATTTCATTCTGATGAGTTTGTTTGGACAAAAGGACTAAATCTAAGCAGATGACAGAGACCCTCGATCACAGTTTCTGTGATGGTGTAGTGTAAATGACACGGCTCCAGAAGATTGCCATATGATGTAATATTTTACCATTTTGTTATAATGTCACGACTATTCAGTTTTATGTAAGTCGGGTGTGGTGGAACCCCCCAAAAATAAAAGCAAAACAGAAATGTTTGGGGGAGGTGGCTCTGAATGCTGGCATCTATCTAAGTGGAGTGCCACCATTGGTTAGTGAAGAGTGTACAAGGAAATTTTTGGCTTTGCAAACCACCAAGATGGCCGGAAATGCCACTTGTCAAGTTTTCTGAGCAGTGTTTACCCCATCTTGAAATAGGGAGCGTACAGTGTTTATGCAATTTGAATTAAATGCATCCTCTTTCATTTATTGTCAGAGCATTTGGCATATATTGTAGGAGGGGGGGGGGGGGGTGAAGGAGCTAAACGTACCATTACAGCAGCTCCCTCCCTTTTTTATTGGAGGGACTGAGCCCCAAGCCCCCCCTCCCCGCCATTCAGAGGTGTTGATTGGAGCAGTATACATGCAGTCCATGTTATGCAATTGTGCCCAGAGTTGCTGTTGAGAAGGCAATGTTTTACAATATTTACTTAAGTTCTCCATTGTGTAAGTAGATCATGGATCCAGAAGTCACATCTCCTATGTTCTTTTGTCGTTATTACATCCATCTACAGTACACTAATTGCACCATAGATCCACAGGTAGGTGGTGTTTATCTCTATTTTGAGGTGCAAGAACTTTGTTTGCTGCTGCTGCTTTTTTTGTGAAGTTTGATAATCTTCCTCTGCCCACATGTGTACTTATGATTATGTATGTGGTCAGATGTTAGGAAATTGCTTTTATCTTTTCAGATGATGTTGGTGTTAAAGTCACATAGAATACTTATTGAATTCTTGAAACCAGAAAGGATTCAGAGGAAATACACAAATTTGGATAAGAACCATTGTTTATATGTACAACTTGGAGAATGTAGACTTCAGTAGGTCCGTACAGTAACAGAATTTAACAGGATTGTAACAATCAAACTGTCTTGTAACAGAATACTGTACACACCTGTTTTCCTCTTTCTGTTCTAATTTAAATTCATTCCCGATATTTGAAACAGCAAAAAGCATGTAAGAAATAATTTTTTGAAAAGGCAACTCACGTACTGTACAGTACTACAGCGTGTGAAAAAATCTGCAGTTTCCAGTTGGAAGGATATTAAAACTGGTGCTAAACCATGTTTTAATCAATGATCAAATTTTAATCGTCAAGAACGAAGGTTTCATTATAAGTTTGGCTATGATTTACAGTATGTCACTGATCTGAAACATTACCCTCAAAACGACAGTGAAATGATGATACAGGTGAATGCTTGTGGTTGTAAAAAGACCTACGATCAATGATCCTAACTCTAAAATGTGTTCTAGAAATGTTCAAAATTCACCAGGCATGACCCGGGGATTCAGGGAACCAGTTTAAAAATGTGAAGTAATTTTTCACTGATGTACAGTACGTTTTAAAGTTATTGCCCTCCCGCATTTTCTTCCCAGACAATCTAACAGGAAGGAGCTGCTACCGTCAAAGTCGCATTCTAGGAAAAACCAGGGTGCAAGGAGGAGGAAACAGTCCTCACCACAGGGTCTCCATCGTGATGCTGACTTGCATCCCGAATCTGAATCTACATTCCCAGCAGCTCCTAGTAACGGAGAGTCAATACAAGAGGATGTCAGTCAGGAAGGCGAACCTCTCATTATCAGTACTACAACCAAATTGCTCCAGGGGCTACGTGAAAAGGAGAACGAAATTGCAGAGCCAGAGTTCCTGCAGAGAGAGGATGAGGAAGGTGCTATGGTCGATGGAGTGAATTTCTTTGAAGATGAAGAGGATCTCATATTTCCGGTAGCACAAGAGGTGAAGAAATTCAAGGATGATGAAGACGAAGATTGGAAGTCGTCTGAAATGTCAGATGATTCTGCCGATGCAGATTATGGCAAACCCACTCCCAAAAGAAAACGAAAACCTAGGAAAAAACCTGTCCCAAAAGTTGCGGCCAAAATCGCAACCAGAACTGCAACTAAGGCTTCTCTGAGAGTCACAAAAACTTCATCCACTCAAAGGCTAAAATCGCAGACAACCGGAAGACCCAGAGGTGCCCCCAGGGGAAGAAGGAAACCCCCTGCTGCTAAAGTACCAGAGAAAGAAAAACCAAAGCCAAAAGAGCCAGCACCTAAAAGGGGCCCAAGGTCAGTGCATCTTGTCTTTGAATTGTTTTCCAGATTCCCCTGTCTCTCAAATCAAATGTTGTGATTTTTGTTTTACTTGATATGACAAGTTTTTAAGTTTTATCATTCACAATAGAATCCACTGAATGCTGTCGATCAAACATTGATGATGGCATGGCTGTACTTAATACTGTTTTTCATCAAAGTTACTGTAAAAGATAAAAGTTTTTTCGTTAGGAGGTGGCTGTATGGGTGTGGTATCCTTTGTTGAATTTGTAGGCGACTGATTAACATGTGTGTTACAGTTTGTTTCAAAAGTGCAAGGATTTTACATTTACTGTACTGTAACTCAGTGGAGTGTTATGAAAGGATATCACATTCACAGTGCATCTCTGAAAGTCTTGTCAGTTAACTAGTCCTTGTTGATGGTGGAAAAAATTCTCGAGAGATGCTTTGAATGGTGAAAGGATGGAAGCCAAATGTACAAGACAAAGCTGTCATGAATTGTGGTATGCTTTCACCGTCCATTTCAATTATTTACTGCAGTTGAAAACTAAGGACTCTCCATACACTATATAATCATTTCTTGATGTTATACTGTAACCAATAACGCTAACAATGACTACAGTGGTATGTATTTCATGTGTTGATTCTCTGCTAAACTGTCAACATATCTGATATAATTAATATTTTATCAATACATAAAGGAATATTCCAGACCATCCCAAACTATGTGTCACAAAGGAAGAATATTCAATGATGACCATACAAGACATTTTCCCATGACAGTGACACCCATTTGGTCCACAGAGATGTTGAAATAGTAATGCATTTCATGAGCAAAAATGTTCAAGAATATTAATTATGAATGTTCATGAATAATTCTTAATCACGGCATGATGATATGAAAGTCATGCAGTAGATTTGAAGTCCCTTGTTTCTGTGCGACTTCTACATCATAGGCTTTGTTGGTCTATTAAAAAGTTTTGGGCAGCCTCGAGCAATCTGTATCTATACATGAAGACTCAGAGCACATTGAAAGTTGTTGACATGTAGTTTAATATTATTATGGACTTTACAAGAATATTTTGAATATTACCTGGCCTATTCTTGTCGTGTAAATTCTATGCTGATGGTCACATAGTCGGTGGAATCTAAATGTGATCATCAGAGCACCTTCATGTGCCCCTCTGAGCCCTTTTGCTAATCCTGTGTTAAGATATTAGGAGGAGATAACGATGAGTTATAATCCTGTTGTATTTTTCCTTTCCACAGCATGTTCATCCGAAGGGTAAGTTGGTCAGATCTCAACAAAGTCTACCAGTGCAAAATTTGTAACCACGAAAATGAACTGCCCTTGCAGGCATGCCGGCATCTTCTTGCAGTGCACCCCGAGATTGTCGGTGCATTGCGAGAGTTTCTCCTGAGGAACAAGGTACTGAAGAAGAATGAAGAGAGAAGCCTGTACAGCATTGCACTGGAGGAACCCTTGCCCTTGTTATTACACCAGCAGATGGAACAAAATCCAGACCTTCCAAATCAAAGAACAGCCAATGCTGCCGAACTTGCAGACAAAAACATGGAAGCTAGAATCCAGCACTTCACTGAAATGTTGATGCCAGGGAGCTACTTAGGAGCACCTGCAGCTCTCCCCCATCTGTCCGGTATGCCAAGTTTCCAGCAAAGTTTCAACAGATCGCCATTGTTTGATGGTGCTCAAAATGGCATGGTACCTCTCCCTCCACATTCACTTCCACCGATGACTAGTGCCACAGCTGCCATTTTTGGAATGCCGGGAATTGGTGTCGGGTTACCAGAGGGGCAGATGGTGACCCCGGTCTCGAACTCCTCGTTCGTCTCCGCCACGAATAACGAGGGTCTGCCTACCAGTACTCCATCACCCACCACAACTCATTCCAGCATGGTCGGCCTGGGACCCTCCAATCATGGTGGAGGTATGGGGGCTCTTCAGGAGGCCCAGCAAGAAGATGAACACCATAATACAAATCAAGTAGAGGGGATGGACATACAGGCTCATTCAGGTCACAATCACCGGCATGATGTATACGAGGAGGCAACTTCTAGACAAACAACATCTCAACCCCAATCCCCCTCTCAAGCACTCCATCATGCTCCTTCCAATTCCCCAAGGCCATCATCTCAACCGCCTCGGCTACCTACGCAACTCGTTTCTTCACCGAATGCAAATTCTGTCGATCAACTTGTCGACCCACCGCATCATTCAACTCACCAGCAGTCCCAGTCACTCAGTGACGCCCCTCAACCTACCATTGACCCACCCCACCCGTCTCCTCACCCATCAACAGAGCAGAATCAGCAACCTACAGGGTCATCTGAATCATCTCTTAAAGATGTTGGAGGAATTGAAGACTATGAATCTGCTGATAAAGTCAACAATAACAACAATGAAGAGGACAAAGAGAGGGAACAGAAAGGTGAAGAGGAAAATCCATTTGAAAAGGAAGAATTGCTCATGCTGCTCGAAAGATGGGTAAAAATTCCTTTGGATTGCCCTTACTGTAACATGAAACTCCCTTACATGAAACGCAAGGATAAGCACAGATGTAAGAGGCCTGGCCCAAGTGTCCTATGTGACATCTGCGGTAAGTCCTATCCACAGACTTACTTCCGTTTCCACTACCGGAGGGTGCACGTCCCACAGAAGAAAGTGCCTTGCCACTTCTGCAACAAAGAGTTCAAGCCGTCTTCACTTTCCAAGCATATCCTGGAGAGGCACAAGCCCAGCAGGCCGTACAAGTGCGGCATCTGTGGCAAGGAATTCAATTCCAAGAAGCACTGTGATAAGCACGAAGCGGTCCATAAGACTGAAAAGCCGCACAAATGCCCGACGTGCAACCGTGGTTTCACACAGAGAACCAACATGAAGAATCACATGAGACAGCACACAGGTGAGCAGCCTTACCGCTGCCACAACTGTATGAAGTCCTTCACTCATAATGTTAGCTTGAAAAATCACCTGAAGAGGTACCATGGAATCGACCTGTGGCAGCTTGGCCACACAGGTGGTGGAAGACCTAAAAAAGAATGAGGCACCCTTGTACTGGTTGGTAGTTCATAATTCAAAATGTGTAGCTATGAGTGAATTTCCCTCACTGCATCTGTGCACTAGCTTTTTTTTTTTTTTTGTGTGTGTGTGTATGTGCATGTGTGTACGTGTGTTAAGTGATCATCAACAAAAAATGCCTTGTGAACATGAGTTGAAATGAAACCTAGCTTATTGATTTTGGATAATTCATAAGAATGAAAATGGTCAAAGAATGCATCATCACAAAATTCCAGTGTACATTAGATATCATAGCCTTGCTTGTACAGATACTAATACCCATGCAGACCATCAGTCTCACTGTTTTTTGTCTTACATAAATGGCTGCTTTTTGCTCGTAGATGTTTTGGCTAGTCTTGTCGTTGCAACTGGCCTTGCTGCTGGCATTTCAGTTGTACTTAACTCATTGCCCACATCTCTGCTTTGCTTTTTGTACGGTACATCGTACTGTGGTACATTACTGTATGCACCTGCATATATACTGACAGGATAATTTGTATCAGAGGCTTCAGTAGAAACCTTGTGCACATGGAACAATAACAACCCCCCTCCCTATCCATTGGTTTACACACATGTTACATCCATGTGAAAAATCCATGATGTGTGAACATTTGCTATAAAATGTGTTGTCAGTTCAATTGATCTTTAAACCTTCCATGAAAGTGTTGTTGCACATTAATAGGGCATTGTGAGCTTTATTGTCCTGCTCCTTTATGATCTGTCTTTAGGAAAGCGCAATCACTTCAGTACAATAAGGAAACAGTAATGAAAAAAGAAAAAAAACACTGAATGCCTTTAAATCATCATTTTTGATGATGTTTGTGGCATGCATGACTTGGCTTTATGCTAAAGTTTTATGAGAAAACCCCCCCAAGCTGTAGTAGATCTCTTGTGGTACAAATTGATAATTTTTGTTATTTATTGATGTAAAGATTTTCCTTGCTACTCGAGTTGATATTACTGTAACTTGATGAAATCCAACTAACTGCTGAGACACTGACCCAGTGATATGCTGTACTTGCTACAGTTATTGCAGGGCGTTGTCAATGTTCCCAAGGTTCTCGATATACCTGAGGTCTGATTTTCCAGAGCTTCAATGTTCCCCGGAGTCGGGAACATCGAACCCTGTGACCATCGAACCTCATTAACAACTAATTGCAGGAAATACGGCGACAACTCTGGGAACATCAAACCCTGGGAATAACAAACCTTGCATTCACTGGCAACCATTGAAATAATGCAACAATGGGGAACATAAGATGTATCACAGGAGTCCATCTCTTGATGTCACAAATTTGCATACTTAGCCAATGTTTATTCATTATACAGCTGTGAGACACTAATTTTCCTGTAAATTGGTCAATCTTTGACTGATTTTTATGGAATTTGTGGCTATTTTCTATGCTTATTGCACCAAATACTCCAGATTTCATGTCCCACGACCTTTAAGGTACATTGTATGTGTGCCAAAATTCAGCATGTATGGAACCAAGAACACTTTAACTTGCCTGAAGGCAAGTTACATGGTATTATATTAATGTGCCAAACAAGTGTTATATTATAACTTCACAACAAACTTGTGCCTAAACAGAAGTTGTATTTTTGAGCACCTAGGTTCCGGACTGACTATAGACGCCAAGTCCCCATTTCCAAATTTTGAAACCGGTGCAAACACTAGGCTAGCACAAACCACACTAGTACATCGTCCACAGAGCAATGTGTGTGTGCTGATATGGCCAGTGGATTAAACAGTTGGTGTTAGTCACTCGTTACTGAAAATTTGAGGTAGTGTGTGTCTTTTTTGCTATCAGTTCTGTGGTGAGAACGTCAGGGCCAATACCATAGCCCTTAAAATTGTGTTCTATTGGAACCTTTGTTAATGTACTAAGTATGTTGAACATACACTGTTCAGGTAAAACCTACACCAGCCCCCTTAATGATTACACATTAAGTACAGTATGTAGTTAATGAAGTAATGGCGGATGTTTCTTCCAAACCTCAAATTTCCTGTGTAACCGTTTTTGTTACTTTGTTAACGTGATGTGTTTGGAAGTTTTACCATAACTTTAACTCTATTCTTAATTTAAAATTTCATCCAATTGCATTCCTTTGTGGAACACCATGATATTCCAAAGCAGATACACGGTTTGGAGATTTTAGTGCAACTGATGGCATTATTCTTTCTGATGTTGCCAGTAATCCACTTAAGCAAAATGTTTGGCAAAAACATATTTTTGAGATTTACATGGTATATCAGGATGTTATGTTTCACCTCAGTATGCATAATCTCGTCCTCCATACTGATTAAGTACGTTAAAAAAGTCACATTCTTAGCTCTATCGGCTCGTGGCAAACATTTAGTTTTGTTTCAACAGTGGTGGTGCCATGTGGGGGGGGGGGATTTTCCCAGTGAAAGCTTTTTCCCCTCCCCTCTCAGCTGAAGTAGAGTGGCACCCTCAAAATAATGGCTTTTGAGACAACTTTTTAAAGCTCACGGTGTATGATGATTACGACCATGATCATTTTGAAAATGACACTCTCAGTAACTGTTGTTACATGAAGAAAGTCTTAAAATATTATTCCTAGAATTGGACTGGACCAGACTGCCAGATGGATAGTGGCCATGAATGATTCACAATGTACACAGATCTCTTCCCTGCTTTAATACATACTTATTGCATTCACATTTCTGTTTTAAAAAGACCTGAGACTAAAATTTTCCACTCAAATATATGCTAAAACCTCAGGGGCTTTGATCCCTGGACACCTATCCAGGCTTTGCCCATTGATCCCACCAGGTGCCTTTAAGAGAGGGCCCCTGGTCCTCATCCACTGAAGCTTGTGTCACACACTCGGTGATGCCTTATTCGCAACATTTTTTACCCCTTCAGCAATTTCTTTTGCCCTCCATTTGCCCCCCCCCCCCATTCTAAAATTCTTAGCTGTTGCGGCCACTTTGTGTCAGTTGGAAATCCTGTATGCTGCAAGTCTACTTATCTCTTGTCAATGCGCCCTGATGAATAAGAAATTTAAGAATTGTAAGTTACATGAAGGAACTATTCAATGTTAATATGTTCAGATTTTAACTTTTTTAGTAGATAGGCCCCATGTACTTCATAGTTTTCATAGGAAAGTCAAAATGTATTTGGAAATCTGAGAAAATTCCACGCACCCCCATCCAAAGGAAATCTGGTGGACATTTTCTCCTAGATGACATTGATGCAGTATTATAGAGCAGGTCATTCTTGTCTTCATCTCTGGTGTTGGAGACAATGGATATCTTGCGGTCTAGGAGATTTTTTGCTCAAAAAGGTAACAAAAATGAGGACGCGGAAATGAACTTGTTGTTTGAAGCCTGGCGGGGGATTTTTAGCGCCCTGATGAGGTTACTTTTTGGAGTCGGTTCGCTTTCATTTTAAACTATACAGTAGACAGCTGAACACTTAAGTACCTTTCAACTGTTTTACTTTCCTTTTTCGTGTTTTTTTTATTTGAGGGTCGAAGGTAAACGATCTGTCCTCTTTGCCAAAGTCTTGCCTTGAATCATTGTAATTAGTATCTTTTTATGTCCTCTTTTGCTCATATTTTGTCCACTAAGCAACTTTTTAAATCTATTTTCAGTAGATATTTTTTATCACTACAGACATTTAAATGACAGATATATGATTGTCGTTAAACCGTAGAAAAAAAAATTAATGTAGCAATGAGACATTAAAATAACAGCTATTGGATTGTCATTAATCATAGTAAAAACAAAAATTAACGTATCACTAACTTGAAGTTGGTGTCACGTGAAAGTTATGGAAACGAAAAACTACTGGCAGTGTAGATTATGGGGGACTATTTGGCATAATTATATCTACCATATATATATATATCCCACCAAAAAGAAAGTAAAATTTGCATTCAACAAGTAATTTGGTAAAAAGGTAAGAAAATCCAATCGCAATACTAAGGCAATGTTGCCGTGGTGATTATGAGCGCCTAACTTTTTTTTGAGTTGCAAATCAGGTTTGTATTTTTATTTTTTGGTAGCAAATTAGGTTTGGTCTCTAGTCAAGTTTGTCATTGGCTTTTGCTAACAAAGTTTGTTGTAAGCCTCTGTCTTCAGTAAATCATTCCAACGAAATCTGTCACATGGTGTCACAGAGTGTGACATCTGAGGCATGTTGCCAATATTTTTCTGATTCCTTTACATAAATTGTGATCTCACGGTGATTTTGGAAACGAGCATTTGCTGTGCCAGCTTCAATGTTCTTGCAATGCAAAACTCCAAGACCAGTTAAATGTTGTCATTCAATTGATATTTGGTTATGCTGTCTGTATTTGACAAGGGGGATGTACCATTGAGATATTCCTCAACCTTCCAAGTTCCAACGAATTTCCTGCTGTGGACAAATTATTAGGGCAGTTGCAGCAACAGAGCAAGGTGGGGGGGGGGGGGGTGTAGAACGGTAGGTTATAAGACAGGGGTAAGTGGAGAGGATCCAAGATGCAAAGGTTTACTGTGATCACTGTCGTGTAAGCCCTCCGATTTTATCATATGAACTAAACGTGATAGTTGCTAAATGATAGTGGAAAATATTATTTTGGGTTCAAGTTTCTTCAGGGTGAGTGCTTTAAGATTATGCTTGTTGATTAGATTTATTTTTAACTGTTACTTGGAAATACAAGTTCATATTAGTTACATTCAGTTTTTTGTTTTTTTTTTCATTTCTTTGATAGAGTTATTTTACTGCACGAGTCAAATGTAATACTCACATAAAAGTCATGGATGTAGTTAAGTGGTAAGCTACATAGCATTCACACACATCCACATAGGTTAATACTGTGAATTACTTGATGATATTCGTGTTAAGCTACATGGTATGTTTACAAGCCTGTTCGTAAACAGTGTAAATTACTTCACTACTCTCGTAAGCTACATGGCTTGTACACACACATGTAGCTGCTAGTATTGTAATTGTTTTTTTTTTTTCTTTTACTAATTATGGTGAGCGACATGGTATTAACACACCCATGTAGGTAATACGTTGTACAAGAAAAAACTATGCTTGTAAGCTACATTGCATACACACATTAACATGTAGGGTACTGCTGTGGTCTCTAGTTGTCTGTATAGCAGCACAGTAATTGTGGATAGTAATGCCTCTCAGCTCTTGTAATGGTTAAAAAAAAAATAGCTTTGCATTGTATAAAATGTCTACTTTCAAAATCATAATTGGGTGCTATTTTATTACTTTAATTTGAATATCATCTTTGTCATGTACAATTACACAAATAGCAAAAGCTAAAAATCAATTTGGCAAAAACCTGAAAAAAAAAAAAAATATTGTCTTCATGCTCTGGTGCTTTAATCTATATATTCAGCATTCTGTGGTCTTTACGTTCATAATTTTTCTTATCGGAGAGTCTCAAAATGCAAACTCAGCAGACAATAGATATGTTTGGGAAAGAATGACAGAGCTTTATGTGAAAAGTAACGTTTTATGATAATGGATGTTCTGATCTGGCCAAACTGGTCTTTAATCTTTCCAGTGCAACCAGGTCCACCCGATGTTTCTGATTTTTCACTAACCTGTAAAACTAAATCTTTTAGAACAGATTAGAAACTGGTACAAGTTTGCCAATTGGGCCACATATTTTAATATGTACTACAGAGTTTGCAATTGCTTCATAATCATATGTATCAGCCTGTGTTTTCTTTTCTCACAGATGTAGCTTAAAGGATTCCATAAGGTGCTCATGGTCCTGAGACATCCATTTTTTTGTCACATTTGCTGCAACCTTTTTTTTGTCTGGATTCAATGGAGAATATTTTCTAGTAAAGGAATACATGTTGGAATTATCAAAGTGTTTTTAAAATCTAAATTATTAAGAGGTATCAAAGAATTTAATTGTAACATTTTCTCACCTCGATCAATATTAAATGATTTTTAGTCGAGCATTAAAGAGCATTTAAATGCAAAATGAGTGTAAAAGGAAGAACGAGGCAAAGCTTCAGCATTGCTTCATCTCATGTAAAGGTCAGTAAATAAATGTTTCGTTTGAACATTCATCACTGGGACAGTCGTAATGAAGTAAGAGCACAAAATCAGGGTTAATTTTCTAAGTTTGTTTACCATTGTCTTATCACAAGGCATGTACACCATATGACAGCCCATAGTTTGCAACAAAATTTACTCTTCAGAAAGATGTGAAGAAAGTAATACAAGAAACTGGCTAAGTAACAGCTGAAGGCTCGTCAGCTCCGAGTTCTGGAAAAAGTTGGCGACAAAGTGCTGTCGATGTTGTGCAGTTGTGGTGTAGTTTCTTTGTAATCGGTAGGATTCACAGTGAGAGAGCTTCAAGGAAAGATCGCCCTTTTGGCAAAAGAGATGTTGTCATGAATCTTTGAGCATGATTTGTGCTTTTAAAATTGCCATTTGAATATCAAAGAACAAAAAAATGAAAAAGAAAATTTCCTCTAAATTGAGGGTGTTCGAAAGGACGTTTACCGATTTTTATTTTTCCACTTTCAACAAGTGATCATTTTTAGCGTATCTTGCCAGTTTGGAGTCACCAATCTAGTCTCTCTATTGGCCTTACTTTGAAGATGACAGAATGGTTGCCAAAAAGATCCATTTCCTTAAACCTTTGACAGGAATTGCATAGAGATGTTTATGGGAAGGGGGGGGGGTGGTTATATGTTTATTTATGAGAAGGGTGGTGGTGGTTATATGTGCCATGTTTATTGACTATGTTATCCATTGCCTTTGCATGAGATGCATTCTCTAACACATTCTCCATCTCATTCACAAGTTACAGATGGAGAATGATCATAACTTCATCATCATCATCCTCACCAGGGTATCTATCTCATCTGGTTTCAACCAACCATCGGTGCGGTTTACGTTTGATTTTTATTCTCTATCGCAAATCCAAACAGACTGATATGTTCAAGTTTTATCAAAGGCTTTGGCTGTCTTACGACCGCCATACTCTCCGAGCTTGACTGGCACCCTACTCAGTGCCATGCCCTCATTTGCAATCTCACCACAATCGTCGATTAAAAATGAGAGAAAATATGCAATTTAATTCAAGTTTACGTCACACAATTTCTGCCGAGGTGGCATGCTTAGTTGGAACAGCCAAGACGAACGAGGACATTGAGTGGCACGTCGTCTTCTGTTCCGTCAGTCAGTTTAGGAATGCCATTGCACCACTTGGAGCACATACTTCAAAACTTTCACATCATAAATCAAAAACAATGAGAAAACATGAGAAGGTAAGAGACAAAGGTATGAAATGAGTACCAAACTCTATAATTACTGCTGTATCAATTATGATATTTGGGCATGATTCACACATCACAATGCGAACGATAAAATACATGGCTCGAAGTATGAAGCTTAAAGCCACCGTGATGAGTAAAAGGTGGAACAGTGTCAACATATCAGAAGCACTTTTGATTGCACCATACTTGAAGATAAGTAAACTGTGGTACTTCATTTTAATAAAAATCTGCTCTGTAGAAATAGATACTTCTTATATATCAAATTCCAAATATTTTCTAGCCATAATGAAAGCTTTTTCTGTATTCAAACAAGGAAACCAAAAATGTGGGAAATAAAAGTAAAATGCATAATGAAAATGAGTATTTTCTTTTTCTTGTACCTTTTTGTTTCTAGAAGTGTTGCTGAGGGTGAGTGGAGTGAGTTTCCAATGTATGTGAGGGAACTGATTCTAAATTGCTAGTGACCCCATGTGATAATTAAACCATCAAACCACTTTCACAGGGAGTTAAAAGGGCCCAAAGTGGTCTGCTCTTCAACCAAAATACTGCAAAATGTAATGACACAGTGCCACCACTTACGTTCAAAATTGTCTTTAAATTTGGCATTCCAAAATTCTTAAGTGTTTTGGTACGACCATGCATTTGTGTGTGATGGTCACTCAACAGTTGCCCCTGCTTACCCCACCGAAGCATCCAGATAATGTTGTAATATTATAAAGTGTGGTCCCCCTGCTGGGGTAAGGGTGGGGATGATTTTGATCCCATGTCAGGCTCATACACCTGCTGTACTGGACAATGATGGCAGCAGCCTACAGTAATCTTACTAATTATATAATCAAGCTACCATTGTGAAACTCCCTGCAGGAACTACAAATTAGCCAGCTCTGCTCCCTTTGTGTTTGAGCATCTTTTGGTTAATTCCATGAGAGACCCTCTGTGTGATTAGCGTCAACAGTTAGGTGTCACAATTGGTTAATATGTAGGATGTCCCCACATTGGTTCAATGGAACTATCACTTTGCAGAAAAAAAAATATGTTTCACAACAATATTTATGGACACACAATGACAGAATATTCAAAATAAGGCAAGATGATGGCCTTTTCAAGAAGCAAGATTCTCACAGATAGAAATTCAGTGTTTGTTGCCTAAGAGTAATTTGTTCACCCAAACTTTCAAAACTTCAATGATGCACTTTCTGTAATATTTTGAGGAGATGACACCATTTCCTGATGTTTATCAGTGATACTAAATGGTCTGACAATGATGAAAAATCTCTTCTTTGTATAATGGCTGGTGCATTTTTTAAAGCAGTATAACCCAGCGTTTCCCTTTGAGGAGAAACGTTTTTAAAGTGTAGCAGGCTGACTTTGTCGCCAATAGCTCAGGACCTTTTATGACTGATAACGAGGTTGAAATTGCAGTTCAATCATCTCCACTTTACTGACAGACATGTTCGTAAATCACACCTTAATTTGCAAAGTCTGAGGGAAATTCAGAAATTTCATAAAAACAATGAGATGAATTGGTGTCCACATAGCACACTGCTGTAGAGAGTAAGTCCTTTGACATATTTGCCCATGCACAGGACTTGTATGATCAGATCTCGACACAGATTTGTTACTTTAAAGATACAAAACACCATCCTTGAGTTGATTCTAAATTTCAAACTCTATTGAATGCTGAAACTCTATTAAATGCTGAAATTTCAAACTCTATTAAATGCTGAAATTTCAGAAAACAAGCACAACTATGTGAGGTGATTTGTAGGCTACCCATCTCAAAAAATAAAAGAGACATATTGTTTTGAGGCTTCTGTGTAAATATACATCAAACACGTTAAACGATACACACAAGTGTAAAATGTCCGTTGGTAGAAAAAGCACAAAATCTAAGCTAATGCTACCATTCCCTCAGCAGATCTCCCTGACCTAAGGGGCTGTAGTTGCCCCTGTGTTTCATCATCAAACCTGTCTTTCACCATGACAAAGACTTTCTCTTTCCACCCTCCTGGCATCATGTGACACCTGAAGGGACCGCTGACACCAAAAAGAGAAACCATAATTCCACGGTGGAGTACGTTCTATGTCGCTCCCTGCGACGTAACTTGCAAATGACTCCAATCAACGTTGTCCGGTGGATACATCGTTTCAGACACTGCATGTCCTTCAACCCCACGGATCTCCTGAAGGCTGCATCATTTACAACCTCACCTCTGCAATTCCTTTCTGGTTAAACATCACCTCACCACCATCTTGCCATTCTCTTCAACTATCGAGCACTTTGATACTGACTCCAAGGTGGAGATTTCTGTGACAGACAAAACTCCCCCACTTTCAGTCAGGTGAGAGGATAGATCTTTCTTCAAGTTTTTGAGGTATGTGACTGGAGCAGGCGACTGGAACCCTAAGGTGATGCTCAGAGAACAACCATCCACCGCCTCTCTGTGGTATCTCATCGATGGAAACCAGATGAGGACCTCTCCTGTTTTAAATTAAATGAAAGAAACCATTCAAGATCAACCAGCGAGAGACGTATGGTGAACAAATCCGGTGAACGCATTCAACTCATAATGAGGACAGACGACCGCATGCAAGCTGTCCTACGGAACTTCTACTTCACTCCTAATCATCTTACATCACCTTAAAGGGAAAAAAAAAAATCCCGAGGACCCTTCAAGAACCATTGAACAAGGAAAATAACGAACACTGAGTAACGCAAACTTTGAACAACATGTGACAGTCTGGTGAAGAGAATGTACGTTTGGAAGTTTAACAAGGGGGATCTAAATCATTCGTTTTGGATGGCCAAAGTGGTGGAACAGTGATATTGGTGGAGGGATCTAAAGGGAGGGACAACTTTTTCTGAAAGTGAATGAGCTCAAACGTGATTTGGTGTGACAAAAGTGTACAATTTTGGAATTTATTTTCTCCTAAAAAACTTCATTTTCTTAGACCTCTATAATTCTATGTACAATTTTCTTCAATCCACCTTAGGGTGGGGCCATGGGAACCTGTTACCTCCCAAATCTGCCCCAGTGGAAAGTTTTTTTTGTAAGGGAATGTAATGAACTGTACATGAACAGTGGACTCTACTTTCTTTTTGTTGATAGTAACCAAATATCCAACATACATTGTATCATTGTGTTACAAACGTGGGTGTTTCTTGGAAAGTTGAGAGGTATTGCACAGGTTTTCATGTAATTCAATGTGACCTTTGACCTAACTTCCCAATCGAAGAGAGCAAAAACAGCATCCAATGATCACTGATGTGCCCACCTCAAATAACCCTCCATCATAAAAAAAAATCAATGTTTCAATAAATGGGTCTTCATGTCAAGCCAGATGTTCTGTACACCTGGTCTAAAAGAACTAAAGAAGCAGGGTTCTAACCTATGACATCACCATACCCATGGAGATGGCTCTGTATATTTTGTAGTCCACTTTCGAGGGAAGTCAACTTTGGCCTGATTACACACCAAGAGCAGAGTCCTGAGAAGTGTCCAATCAGTGACACAGTTGGCTGACGTACTGTATCCCTGGGTACAGCTGTTGGTAGCAGAACTGGTGAAATTTGCACCTGTTCCCTCGGCAACAGCCAAACCATGACTGCAAACCTTAGCTTTTATACCAATTCAAAATGAGCTATATGATTTGCACTTAGTCCAAAGTACAGATTATCAAAACTTAAAATTTGGTCCAGAAGTGATGAATGTGTAACTTTCACGATAGCACTGCATATGTACCATACCAAGATAATAACCACTCTTACATTGTAATGACACAGCAACACCAATCAGAACATTGCCAACATTTACACACCTACAGCCCCCCCCCCCCCTTTTCCCCACAAATGTGACAAGGATTTTACATCAAAGAGCATCAATATCAAAGACTGCAATAATGAAAACAGAGCCAGGGGGGAAAAAATTGAAATACAGAGATTCAGAAAGACACATATCTAACATAAATCGACATAGAAAGATCATTGCTACAGATTGGTGTAGTGCTCATAGGAAAGTCTATGCTATCTCATCATACCTGGTTGAAGGAATAATCTCACTGGCTTACTCCATACTATTTTGTCGTTTTCAACTATTGGTTTGGAGAAACTCCATGCTGTAACCCCAGAGATCTGAAAAATAAAAGAAAATAAAACATGAGCTAACTTTTGTACTCAATTTTTAACACAGCCAGGTGTGTAGATAAAAGTATTGGTGCCATGAATCCAAATTATATTTGCCTTTTATGTTGACGAGACAGAATTTCCTTGCGATTTTGGATTAGGTCTACAAATATGCTGTTCAAAAATTCCTTTCACTGATTGGCGAAGCTGACTTTGCCTGCTGTCCTGCAGTCAGTACTTTCAATTTGAAGAAGCACATCTTCAGCGGTTCACTCCCAGCAAGTGGCACGGAGAGGAGATTTGGAATACGTAGACAAGAATCTCGAATCAAGAATCTCAAGAGTTCTTTTAACAATAACTTAATAACTTCAATCAGTTTGGAATAGGTGAACATTTGCAACTTTGTAACAGGGCACTTTTACAAAGCCTAAACTTATTTCCAGTCTTTGCCACAATTCGCAAAAGACTGGAAAATAAGTCAACTGCAATACTGCCGCCACATCATATTAGTTTTTACAGATTTCATTCTGGAGAATCCGAACGAACATCTTCCACACACTTGACGTATTTCAGTGACGATTTAGAGGTTCTTAAATGAAAGAACACTTTTTTTTCAAGGCAGGTACTCTACGGCCTATATCAATATCTGGTTCATGACACAAGGTATTGTTCTCAGAAAAAAACAGACAGCTCTAGCCTACAAAAGATTTCCAGGTGTAAAAAGATTTCCCGGTGTCACAAAATGTCAAAGGACACTGACAAATTACTGCAATAAGCTTTTGTTGTTGTTTTTTAAATTGAAGAGCTTATCTCAACCTTGATATTTGAAAAGCTAGCAGTCTGATCTAAATTTCATAGCATTTTTCATGACCAATGTCATTTTTACAAAATTTCCTGACTTTTCCAGGCCTAGATGGTGAGAATAAAATTTCAGCTATCCAGCAGGGTTGTTTGATTTAAATCAAGCCAATTAAAATCGTGATATATGTGACATAAATCAATTTATTTTATTTATTTAAATCAATGATTTAAATAATGATTTTTTTAAATTAAAAAAAAATCAACAATCCTGCTGTCCAGACACCCTGGGGTAAGTATTCAGTATTTTGCTAGGATTACTACATACCAATCAAAACTGGTCCTTAAAAAAAGACGAAAAAAAGAAACTGAAGAACTGTCACATTGTATCATGCCAATGGTGGGCTCATTGCAGTAGATATTTATTTCATACCTGAGCAGCCATGAAGTTCATGCATGATTCTTCAACGTAAGGTGGCGTTCCCGAGCCAGAGGTTCCGATGTGAATGAATGCATGTGAGGATGAATCGCTAATGACAGAGGAAAGCAACCCTCCATCATACGAAGCCGGTACCAACTCTAACCACTCCTGATGGAAAAGAAGAAAACTGAGAGCTGAAAAAAAGAAGTGGAGTAGATGAAGGAATGCAATGTGGTTTTGATGATATAACAAACAAATCCTGTGCAGCGCTGCCTACCTAATCACAGTAACCAATATCTTTAGGAGAAAAATCATCAGGATTGGGACAAACCTTACAATACTGACAAATGACCTGGGTTGGCCTAAAATGTTTGCGATCTAATAATTGTAAACATCATCATACCATATTTACATTCATGATACAAACTGCCACTGTCCAAAGTTCTACCGTCACCATCTCTATGGTAAATACTAACAGCACATGCCAATTTATTTCAATTATTTCCCCTTCCCCAGGCTGCATGGTTCAAAATTGTGGTGACACAATGTTCCTGATTTAATGGATGAAAATGTATCAACTTCTAACATATGCAAATCAATGAATGCCTTCTAATAACTCTATAGCCTAACAACATCATTTTGGTTACAAAGAAGGCTGTGGATGAGAACACAATAAATGGTGTGAATTAACTATAGTGTGTTTACACAAGCTCGAAGATCAATTTTAGTTCAACCATGTCAGTAAAGTTGCAAAGCACTTCAACCTCAATCAACTTTTCAACATGAGACTTAATTCTGTAGCTGGTAAATGATCACCGTCAGTTATGATAAATTGGTAGAGCAATGTTTAATGACAAGTTCTGGTTATATGCAGATGAAAAGTTCTCAAACAAACACTCTAAAATGAAACAAAATAAACTATTCTACTGTGGCAATTTTTTTTTTACTTCACAGGCAGTGTGAATTAGGGAAGGGACAAATTCTAAAAGACAACTTTTTAGCCCACCATGACCCCTTGCTTACCCAACCCTTGGATTCACCACTGTCTTCAACAAATGCCGATGTAAATAATAACCAACCATACACAATCTTCCTCATAAAAGTTTACTGATGTCATTCTTAGTAGATTTTGTGTTGGTGAGTTACAATGGTGATTAAAATGTAAATATAACAAAATTCCTGTGCTGGCTCTAGCGGAGGGCTGGGCTGCTTCCCCTTGGCCACACAACGTGTACTTTGTTCTACTGCAGATGCCAACGAAGAGTTGTGGGATTGTTCCTGTTATACCAAACTAACACAATCATCATGGAGTGCTTCCTTTCAGGACTTGTTTCTGTAAATACAAATTTGTTATTGTTACATATCTTCTTTGTTTTGTATTTGAATTGTGAAGAAATGAATGAATGGAATGAAATATAATGATCATGTAGTGAACTAGTGATCATGCAGAGACATATGCAATGATTGAGCTGGACACATGCAATAATCATGCAGTCATACATGTAAGGATCGTGTAATGGTACATGAACTGATAATGCAGTGATACCTCTAATCACCATGCAGTGATACATGTAATGATCATGCAGTGATACATGTAGTGATCATGCAGTGATACATGTAGTGATCATGCAGTGATACATGTAGAAATCATGCAGTGATACTTGTAGTGATCATGCAGTGATACATGTAATGATCATGCAGTGATACATATAGTGATCACGCAGAGGTGCATGCAGTGACCATGAAGTGATATCATCATGCAGTGACACATGTAATGATCATGCAGTGATACTTGTAGTGATCATGCAGTGATACATGTAATCATCATGCAGTGATACTTGTAGTGATCATGCAGTGATACATGTAGTGATCATGCAGTGATACATGTAGTGATCATGCAGTGATACATATAGTGATCATGCAGTGATACATGTAGTGACCATGCAGTGATACATGTAGTGATCATGCAGTGATACATGTAGTGACCATGCAGTGATACATGTAGTGATCATGCAGTGATACTTGTAATGATCATGCAGTGATACATGTGGTGATCATGCAGTGATACATACAATGGTACATGCAATGATCATATAGTCATACATGAATTTCATGAAACGCACCTTTTTATATATTGCATTAGCTTGGCATGTGATATCAATTTCTCCACTAGCACAATCCAGTTCCTTGTATCCAGATCTGGCAGAGATATATTTAAGTGGCTGGTAACTTCCAGTCTGCAGAAAATGATGTCACAACTCACAAGTTATCAAATTAATTGTGACAAGACTGAGAGAACATTAGCTTTCATGAAAAAAAAAAACAAATGGATTATTGAGGTTTTGTTCATGTACAAATTCCTTATCATACAATTATTGTAATATTATGTTAGTATAGCATAGACAGTGCTTTCAAGGAAATAAGCTTCTCCCAGCAGAAATTCAGTAATTTGTTACTAAACAACAATTTGTTCATCCAAACTTTTCAAATTCAACAGATGCACCTTCCGTAACTCATCACATTCATATTAAACATTATGAGGAGATGGAGCTTTTGCATATATTTATTGGTGAGAGTGAATGGTTTAACAATGATAAATGCTATTTTCTTTGGATGCCATGTGGGTATATTCTAAATGCCCTACTTCCCTTTAAGGAAAGGCTAGTAGGTTCGGTAGACATATGATAAAAGAAACATATTCAGCATCTGAGAACTTCAAATTACCTTTGCCCATAGAGCAAATTAGTAAGCCAAGATCTAGTCAAGCTTTCATCCTTGAGTCACGATTCTCAATGTAAAACATTACCAGCCTTTCACAGTTTTGACTTTTTTTTTTAACTTCCAGTTACCCCATGACCCTCTTTCAAACAGATTTATGGGGGAGCTCTGCAATTCCAATGTGAAAGATGTACGGAAGGCCAAAGTTTTCGGCACTGACGTATCTGGTCTCTAAAAATAAGTGCCATAGCTACACATACAAACACACATGTATGAATATAGGTAACCACGCGCACATGCACCTGATGATGACAATTGAAACAAAGTCCTTAAGATACACTAACCTCGAAAATTGCTTGAATACTGAACACAAACTGGGAATAAAATGACCTCGTTATCAAAACGAGTTTCGCATCTAATTGTTTTCTAAAATGTTGCTAAACAGATCCACACATGGCTAGACAAGCCAGGATCACTATAGGCCAATTAATGGTTTGTTTCAATGTTTTATATGTAATAGCACTTGGGAGTCATAGCCACCTTATCTCTTTGAAAGTTTAATGCTGTCAAAAACCTTGAAATCCAGCACTGCTCTGAAAGTCACATTTAGTCAACCATCCCACTCCCCAAAAAATCACTACATTTGTGATAGTTATCATCAATACTGTACCTGTAAATCTAAATATTCTGCTTGAGTGTATCTCGCTATGAACTCTGGGCAATCCAACTCACTTGGCTGAGCTGGAAAACAACAAGGACAGAATGAAAGAGAAGCTTGGTCTACTTCTAATTCAGAGTACTGTAGTTATTTCTTTAATACCACAGGAACAAAAAGTAGAAACATGAAAATCTGGAGGGGGGAGGGGGTGTTATTCATCTCATACGTCAAACATTGTTGAAAGACGTACGCAAACACTGAATATATACTGTAATATCAAAACGTAACCAAGGAAGCAACGCATAAAGCAGTGTGTATAGTTCTTCACAATTCTTTTTAAATTTAAAAGTCTTACCATACTGTAGCAAGATAGTCTTCCGAACTGATTCAAGTTTAAAGGGAAATAGGGCGTTTTTTTTACAGAAAACATCCATATTTTTAAAACCAATGTTTGTGGATGCAGAATGATAGATTATTCAAGATAAGGAAGGACAGTAGCCTTTTTTTTCCAAGAAATAAGTTTCTCACAGATAGAAACTCAGTTTTTGTTTTTCAACACTAATTTGTTCACCCAAACTTTTCAAAATTCAAGTGATGCATCTTCCGTGACTCATCACATGCAGAATGTTTTGAGGAGATGAAGCTTTGGCAGACGTTTATTGATGAGACTGAATGGTTTAATGATGACTAAAGCTATTTCTTTAGTATGTTATGTTGGTGTATTCTAAACGCCCTACTTCCCTTTAATAAGAATTTGTTGAATTTGTCACAATTTATGATATAGCTCAGAAAAGATTATTTAATTGACAAGACATCATTGTAAAGTGACCTTGGGTACTATCCTTGCTTGAGCCTCTCTTGTACAAAACTAGCTCAGAAAACACAATACAAGTGTGGTCATCCATTCAAAGACGCTTCTTTTGTATTATAAAAAGACAAAGACAGACTAATCAATCAAATTCCTTAAATGTACATCAATCATTTTTAATTCAGATTTCCATGCAATTTCAGTCAATGTAAATGCTTCTGCAAGGGCTAATTTTGCAAAAATTAGGAATAAGATTAACCAGAGTGCACAAATTCTTAAGATCATGTCTACAAGGTTTTCACAATCTGACCCTTGTTGACATTGAATGACCTTTGACCTCCATTATAGACCAAATGGTTCTTGCAGTCAATGGGATACAACAACAAGGTGAATATGATATCTGTCAAAGTTACCATTCTTGAGAGATGTTGTTTACAAAAAAATCCATGTGCAACTCTTGACCTCAAATGACCTTTGACCTACACCAATGACAATAGAATTCTTGTATACTCATCTGCCAAAGTTTTCCATCTTGAGATATCGAGTTTACAATATTTCCACAATATGACATCTGTTGACCTAACATGACCTTTGACTAATACCAAAATCACCAGGGATCTTGTGATCAATGAGGTACACCTACATACCAAATAGGAGATTCATCTGAGCTTCCCTTCTTGAGATGAAGTGTTTACAATCTTTTCAGTTCGACCCTTACTGCCCTCGATGACCTTTGACCTCAAGTAAAAACTTGTAAGAAGTAAAAAAAATAGAATTCTTGTACTCGAAAGGAACACCTACACAGGTAATGGCATCTATCCAAGTCTCCTTTCTTGAGTTATTGTGTCAACAATGTTTTCACAATTTGACCCCTGTTGACCTCAAATAACCTTTGGTCTCCACCAAAATCAATAGGGATGTTGTACTCAATTTGGTGCACCAAGAAACCAAATATGACCTTTGTACAGGTTTCACTCTTGAGATACCATGTTTACAAGTTTTTCACAATTTGACCCCTGTTGACCCCAAATGACCTTTGACCTCCACCAAAAACGGATTCTTGTATTTAATGTGTTACACCTACACACCATATATGAGATTTGTCCAAGCTTCCCTTCTTGAGTTATCTTGTTTACAAGATTTTTACAATCTGACCCATGTTGACCTTTGACATCCACCGAAACAATAGTGTTCTTGTTCTGGCACACCTATGTACTAAATATGAGCTTTGCCTAAGCTTTCCTTTTTAATATATAGTTTTTACAAGGTAAGTGTCATAAAAACACATACACACACATCCACATAATTACAAAGGTTACGATTTCATCGAAACCAAAAATGACAAAAATTACACACTGTTCCCTGCACTAAAAAGCCTTTTACATAATCTGAACAGATACCTAAAAATCCACACGTCTTGCGAAAACATATGAAAGAAACATTTTAAATATTTGAGGGAAAGACAGCAGAGCTTTAGCTTACTTTCCATTTAGTAATGATGGATAGGTATTTGTGGAATTTGAACAGCAAGAGGAAGACCGTTACAAGAGGGCAAGAAAGAGGTGAAGGAGGACGCTAAGAGAATGGCACCAAACATCAATCAAACTAACATGTCATGGCATCCATGAGAATAAATGGTTCCCCTTTATCTACTTGTATTTGAAGCTCTTCCTTGCTGATCTTCTGAAACCGTTTCACTTGTCGATAATCCTGTTTGTCCAAGAATGCCCGATCTTCGGCAGAGATCCATGGCGGGCAGGGCGAGGTCAAGAGTTGCACAACATCTGCAGGGTGAAAACACAAAGAGACAGGGAGAGTTAATGTTAACTTGCTTTCAGATAATGGCTGTGACTTGACATTTAAACTGCCATTATCAGGTCTTCATCATGATACCTACAGTACATATACTATGTGATAATTTCATTTTCAAGAAGAGTACTTGCTATGTGACATACAAAAAAAAAAACATTTTTGAACATTGGCCAAATTAATCATTATTAGCATTGAAAATAGCCACAAATTCCATCAAAATCCAAAATCACATATTGACCATGTTCTGTTGCACAAATGCATCATGAATAAATGTAAGCCAAAATATGCAAATTTGTGATGTCAACTTCCAGGGAGGGATTCATACAACATGAAGTATGTTATCCTTTGTTACTTTATAACCTTTATTTCAAGGACAATTGAGAAGTGTTTATGAGACAAGGGCTTTATTTTGGAAGCATGTATTGTCTTCTTTAAAAGCACAATGTTGATATCACTCAAAAATGTGAATCCCATTAAGTGAAAAAGGAGATAATGTGTAGAACAAAGAAATGCTGACACTGTGCCACACTCCACACCAAGGGGTTGGCATTTTCATCAAATTTTTTTGAAAAGACATAACTCAAAACAGTAAAAAAGATGTAAACACAATTTCAATGGATTATCATTCAGGGTTTCATTTTGCAAAGTTCTTCTGAATGAAGCCAGCTCTTTGTTAAATGCATGTCACATGACTTTAATGTGTGGAAACTGGAAAGTGTAAATGAAACCTAGCAGTTCTAGATACAATACTGTCATTACCTTGTCCTAAAAAGTTGATCTTCTGCAGGAGTTCTGCACCAAGGGCTGTCGAGATGCAGAGATACGCTACTGGTAGTGTGACTTTCCAGAATACTATGAGAGCCAGGGGTAGACTTGCTGCTAAGATAAAACCAACTTTGGGATCAATTTTCTTCTCCTCTGGAGATAAATCAGAAGCACCTTTACCCCATCTTTCTTTAATCTCTTCTCTTTGTGGCATTTTACTGATATCTGCTCCTGTTGGCATTGTTTGTGAAATAAACAAGCAAAGCAAAAATTACTGTTTATTTAGTTCCTTTTTGTCAGCATGACACCTCATAATGATATAGCCTAAGTTCAGTACTTTTTTCTGAAGTTTTTAATTTTAATGCTGGGCAGAAGTTAGCTATTTTAGGCTCCCAGTCAGTCAACAAGGGCCAGTGCCAGTTAGACCCAACTGGCACTGACCGGTGTGGTAAACTAGATGACCAGGACAATTTACGATGAAGCAGACTTATGGATCAAATCTAACAAATGCAATGGACATCAATGCATATAACTTTGTGAAAGAAGGGTACTTCATATGCCCAAACCTAAGCTTTTATCATAAACTGGTCATCTAACCAAAACGATAGTAACCTATCCCTATTGGGTTTGATTATAGCATTGAAGAAAACTTATAACATTGAAAAAATAAGTAATGTCATAATCGTAAGCTGGATATTAAGCCCAAAACGATAATAACCTTTTCCTATTGAGTTGGATTAAAGCATTGGAGAAACATTATAACATTGAAAAAATAGGTAATATCATAAAAATCAACCATAACTGTGAAATACTGAAAATAATAATAAAATATTGATAATTACAGTGAAAGTTTTGTGGAAAATATTAGTTAAAGTCTAAGAGAAATAAAGTTTGTGTGGCTAAGGTAGCACTTAGATAATATAGTACCCTTATACGTAGGGTGTGTGGAGGGAAAACCACTGATTAAAACTGAGGTACAATTACAAATGTTCCGATTATAGCGGTTGTCTTTCATTTGAATACCATGAAAGCTTACCGAAACCCTAATTGAAACTTCAAAGACAACATACTGTACTGTATGCTTCAGTAAACATGTACAGTACAAAATAATGACATTTCAAAAATGAGCCACTGATTGAGGGCATCCTGTTCTGTTGTTGGCATACCTTCAAGTATTACACTGCAGACAGCCTTCCCTTTTCAGCTTAAAGTATTGATTATGTTTTTTTTTCTAAATAAAATGACTACACTTTGGTGCACAGTACAAACTGGGGTTAGTGGTTGGCTCAGAATCATTGTTCTGTTGGAAAACACAGAATAAAAATCTTAGAAACTTTAGAAAAAACGTAGACATTTTAGAAACTGGAACACACTGTTCCTTTAAATTTACTACCATTCTAAACCAGCAGAAGCATGCACTGTAAATTATTGTTTTCAGTGGGAATATACAGTACAACTGTCAGTGGGCATATAATACAAATTTATAGAATTTTGTGATTCTTCAGCAAAGTTGCAACATGTTAGAAGTGTTCATACAACAATGCTGCAAACATAAGTTGAACATTGTATTGTTGATGGTTGGGTAAGCATGTTTCGAAGATTCAAGCCATACTGCAATATTAATTACTGTAGCATAGACATGCAAAGTCAGAAGAGATAAATGATACACCACAAGTGAAAAACACTGAATCTTTTGTGGTTTTTCAAAGTACTGTAGATTCAAAGAGTAAAATGATGTTGACCAAAGCCATGGATGCTTTAAGTTTGATCTTACCATGTCACATGTTTAGCACAATTAGCACACTGAAACATACAGTACTCTACAGTAACCATCTCTAATAAACTGAGACATGCTGCAGTTGCTTCCAGTGTAGCAAAGTTCCCTAAATCAAACTAAAATATTTTGACCTAAACAAAGTAACATATTGCCAAACATATTTCTTTTCTAAACGTTTCATGCCTTCACGTAAATATATTTTTCTAATTTGGAAATGTCACTCCACTGTTGGACCAAATTTCCAGAACACCATACACAGATCACTAGCCCAGGGTATCTTTATGACAGGCTGTCAACTCTGTTTGACATTTGGAAGGAGAAGGCATTTTACAATATTTTTAAAAGATGAACTCTAAGGTCCATATTGAGCCTCCGGACCCAAGATTCTGGAACATTCTAAAGGTACTACTCGTTAACAAAGTATCATTATCACAAACCATCAAAATTGTGCTTGAGAATCTGTAGGAGAAACACTTGGCAAAATTTCATGTAATGGGCCACAACCCTTCTGCCTAAATGGCACCTTGGAACAAAAATACCTGGACATCCTGTAGGTATCACAAAGAACGGATCGTTATTATTATTGTACATGACCATCTGCAGGAGGCGAACCACTTTGCAAAATGTCATAAAATTAGCCTAGGGGTCGACATAGTGACTTTGAAATACTGTAAACACTTACGACCACAACCAAATTGTCCACCCACTATCCAAGACACATTGTGTGTGAAAGTTTCAAACAAATCCATGAGAGCATGTGCAAGCAGAAGCTTTTTACATAATTATAGACTTATATTTTAAGCATGACTTGGTTTCTAATGTGATGTCATAGAAAAAGGAGCCTCCAACTGTGAAACTTTGATTGCTTAACATTGAATGATATCACAAGGACACCACAGGCAGTTATGGCTATCAATTTGCCCAAATATTACAAAAAAAAAAAAAAAATCAATTTACACAGAGTTTTAGTCTATGTGTCATGACCTCCTTAAAACAGGGGTGGAATTAATCTTTGCCTACATATGGTGACATCTTACAATGCATCAAAGTGATTTTTATCTTGAGATCTGGCATTTTCACTACGACTATGAGATGATGACTGATAGGCCTACTGTGGGACTCACAGTGAAACCAAGACGGCAAGAGAGTTGGCAAGTCTGATACTGATTACTGTATATTCATTTATGGATGATATGTGCCACACATGACATAGTTATGGGTAACAATTTGAAATTATCCAAAGAAAAGCACGGATTTCACAAAAACTGTGCAGACAGCAAAATAAGACGATGTGGCTTGTGCGGAGAACGTAACAGTCTGTCATTGTTTGTCTTGTAAAGAAAATGTCCTTTCCTAATTAAGAAGGTATGGCACTGTAGAAGAAATTGTGCAAGACTAGGCCTAGTGGGCTACAGTACTAGCACCACAAATAGCACTATTAGTAGGCAAGGCCTCTGCCTACACTACAGTAGCACTGTTACACAATGTAGGACTACTGTAGAAGTAGGGTTTGGTCGCTTAACTTTTTCGCACAACTGGTAAGCCTACAGTAGCCTACGCAATCGTGTACGAAACAGCGAGGGAATCATGTAAACATGCAAAATTGTAACTTTTGTTGAAAACTACGGACCTGCCATACACGCTAACTTCTGTTTTAAATTGGCTAATGACTGAGTGACAAGGTAGGCTAGGTAAGTTAGGGCCGAGGCCTAGTATTGGATAGTCCTAAATTAGGCCTAAGTAACTGTATCAGTGTATTGCTAACAAATGGTAAACATCTTTACATTGAACATAAACATTCGCTTACCGCAGTTACTGGAACAGCGGCAACTAAGCTGATATCTTAAGTCTCCTTAGTTATTAATTTTTTATCTTAGAAGGACCAGTATAACATTTCTAATAACAATCCCATCTTCACCTTATTTGCTTTAAGGACAGAAATGTAAACAGTTGCTTCCGATCCGATCGTTTGGTTGAAACGTTGGTGCTAGTCTATAGCACATGCGGTCCTATTACCTACACATATATAAGTCTTGGGTGTAGGTAATAGTGTATACTTAACGCTAGGACCGCCTGTGGTCTATAGTGCGCACAATAACTTAGCCGAGATCAGAGCCGTATATAGAGACACGGCTCTGGCCGAGATACGCCAAGATATTTGTAGGGCCTAATTCCTGAACCATTTTAAACATACTGTGTTTATAGTGTAGGCATCCTAGCCTACCGAAGGTCAAAGGTTAGTGAGACATGTGTGTTTACCTCTGGCAGCAGTCCTCAACCAACGAGACAAGTGGAGTTCTGTGACAGTACTGTTTCTGAAAGAACTGTAGCACGGAAACTCTCCTGTCGTGTTTCAGGAAGAGAAGTTTAGAACTAGCTTTGTCGTACGTTTGATTTTATACAGATCACTGTGAAATCGCAAAACTTGTTCTTGAAAGCGTCAAGTAGTGTTCGCTGGATGCATATGAACTGGTTCCGCGAGCATGTAAGACCACCATTCGCGACAACGCTCGATTAGGGACATACCCACACTGTACACATAGTACATACTGACATACTGTAGCTAATTACTGCTAAAGTCTGAGTAAGGACACGCAATAATTAATACAGAGACTGTCACGAATCTACTTCTTTCCTAGGCCGCTACAGCAATACTTATTTGCCATGGGGAAAGTAAGTCGTCAGAGAACAAGAAATCGTGCGAGAGCAAGCATGAAGGAACAAGTAACACTCAACCAAAGGCAAAGTGTTCAGACAGCTGTGACATCGATGGATGTGGCTGGTGATGCAGCAACAGTGTCAGAGGTACAGCACATTCAACCTGGAAAGTGGAATGCCATAATTGCAGATAGTTTAGGCTCTGAAAATTGAATGTAAAACTTAATTTAATACCCCCCCCCACATTTATTTGATAATGAATTTGGAATAGTTGGTCTACCACTAAAACTTTTATTCAACTAATAATTGTTGCATTTTATACCCATAGGCAGGCTGTAGCTTGAGTTTTATATGTTTGACCAAAAGTTTACAGGAGCTATGTTTTTGTTGAATTTAGTAATTATTCAATGTAACACTTCTTTGATAAAAAAGCCTCAGCTCATGTCAGAATGTTGTTGCAAGTGGATAATTTGCAACAACCGAAACTACCTAAGCTTAATCCTGTACATGTCCTTTATACCACAGAAGGAATACAACAGTACATTGAATGTGTAAACTTGAATAATTGTATTACTTCATGCATGGTCTTATTACGCAAAATGAAGTAAACAATTGGTGTTTTGTTTCATTCATGTATGCAGTGTTAGTATTGCAGTGTTCAATTCACCTTACATACTGTTTGCTGCCAACCTCATCTTTGACAACTTGTTAGACTCGAGCCCATAACCATGGCAGCCATGACATACATACACATTTGTGAATTATTCTGCAGTAGTGAATCATCAACCAATCAATCTACAAAAGCAGTGTAATCACATAACCAAAATATGGTATGAACAATTCAATTTAATTTTATTTGTCGTAAGTAAAATGCCGACAGGAAATAAATGTACAAAACAAGTTTTAGTGACATGTAGGAAGACCACTAGCCACCACTGAATAGAAAAAAAAGGAAGTTTTATCGGAAATCATCAAAGAGGCATACAGTAAAGAGTGTTAGCACTAAAGAGAAAAGGAGGAAGGAGTGGATAAGGAAGGACATGAAGTGAAAAGAGAATGAAAAAAAAAAAGAAACATGAGGAAACTTTCTATTTATAGGCTATTTTATTCTGAATTTATTCTCCACCCAGTTCAAAGTTCCAGAGCCATGTCAAATTACAGATAACCCATTTAAAGGCACAAAGATTGATTTACCTGGATTGAGAACCAAGTTGAAAGTTGATGATGAAGAAGCAGATCGAATGAGTTTCATTTCGAAGGGGAGCATCAGTAAAGGGAAGGAGCAGATGAAGAAGAAGGACAAAATGAAAATGAGACATGAAAGATGGCTTGAAAGTAAGTTTTACACCTCAGGTTTGCAGTCAGGTTACAAGTTGATTAAATGCACGATTGGCATCATGAGTTTACGTGAAAAAAAAAAAACATGATTTAAATTGATTTATTTGATTAAAATCAAGTAATTGATTAAAATCATGATTTTTATCGAAAAATTTTGATTTAAATTGATTTATTGAATTTAAATCACATTGTCTGAATTTCATAAAATGTATCCTTGTAAATGCATATTATTTGCTGTTTCCTTATGAAATGTGGAGATAATTTCACACAACAGTGCAACTGCTAAAACATTCTGAAACACCTGGCATGTGCATTTTTCAAAGGAAGTTTGTTTTCTACCATAGCTTAATTTACTAGAACAGATGTATGAAGAGAGGAGTTGCAATTTTAAGCCTTGTGTTTAGCCGTTTTGATGGGATTGAGCTTAACAACTAGCAATTGCATTTTACTTATTTCAGCACCCTCATAGAAGGTTAGTTTAGGAAACAGTGTTACTGTCACCATGGGTGTGCATATCTGGTATTCTGAGTACCAGGTAACATGAAAACATCCAATGGGAGGGGTCTAAGATTAGAGTGTGTCCCCCTTTGGAAAACTTTTGGACTCTCTGGACCCCTCAGATGCGAACTGTTTTAATATTTTTGCAGCTTGATTGAGGATTCTGTGGAGTGTGGCTCTTATTTGTTTTGAGACAGATATTGAAATCTTAAAAAGTGAAATTAAAAGAATAGCATAATCAAATATATGTGCATCCTGAAGTTATTCATCAAATTATTGTAAAAAATTGTCTTTTTTTTGTATCTGTAGAGGTAGAGTCAATACAACAGACCAAAAAGAGGAGAAAAGAGAAAATGAAGAGACTGAAGACCCCAGTGGTGGGGGATTTAGAACCGATGATGTCAGCTCTACCGGAACTGTCTGAGATAATGCAGCTGAGCAGAGATGCTGGCAAACGAGCAGATAAAAGGAGGTATGTGATGCCCTGTGAGCTAATGTGTAATGCCCTGTGAGCGAATTACAAGGTGCATGGCTATTAAATAATAATATTCATCAACATGGACTGTGTATTTATCACAGATTTACTGCTCCCAAACCTTTTGTGACTGGACAAAAGATCCTTCACATTGGCCTCCTTACTGCACTGTTGATGACAGTGAAGAAAGTAGAATTCTGTTATTGAAAACAAACCACAGAATTAAAATACAGATAACCTTTTACATTCTGCATTCTTGTTTCACAGACAAGCACTTGGAAGTCAGCTGAAAAAGAACAACCTGAAGGCTAAGCAACGCCAGAAACTCTTGTAAGTTTGCAAAGCAAACGCCACTTATTTCATCTAACAACAAAGAGAAAATTATTTAATCACTGACTTTTGGTGCCTTGTATAAGTCCAGTTACAGACAGTATTTGGATATCAATGTCAACCAATGTTACAGATATATTCTAACCGTGATGGTATGGAGCTGCCTTATTTTAGATACTAATGTTTTTGCAACTGACACCGTGGTATTTATGTTGGGACGGCTTATTGACTCTGTGTTTGATTTAAAAGTAATTTAATCAACAAAACTGGTAGCTGCTTTTATGAATAACTTAGATCACATTTTGGACTTCTTTCCATGATTCAGTAGCCCAGTTAGTTGGTTTTCAGCATTGTAGAATTCTGTCTCCTAAGTGCCATCTCTGCTAGACCTCTTTCAGGCATCACTCACTGGTCCCTGGAACCACACCTGTTGACTATAATTTTGAGTATTTTAATGTTATAAGATTGATTAAGTGTGATGTGGAACAAGTGAACTGAACAAAAAGAACCAGAATGAAAAGGTTTACTTACGTGAATTCCTCATGGACTAGAAGGTAGCAAACTAGTGATGCAGCTTACATCTGCAATATCTGGATTGGCATACTGGCAAGGATTTATGATTTGAAGAAACCAGAGGAAATCTGTTTCTCTATAAACACCTACTGCTTGAAGTTGGTCAAAGGTCATGTCATACACTTTAATTTGAAGAAAGCAAATGAATACTGTGTGCTACAATAGAAAAAGATATTGACAAGAATTACAGTACAAGTAAAGTTTGTGAAAGATGACCATAATTTCATTGAAATTTACATCTGCCATAAAATGCCTGATATCCAGTGCACATCATCACCGGTATTGATTCTAGAGTAAATCGTTCATGCTTTGGGGGCAACCTAGAATGAATTCCTTTTTCTGCATTGTGAAACCATTTGTTCATGAAACAACTTTTCAGAAAACATTAAGAATAAGAAACTATTTGTCATTTTCATAAGGTTCCCTTCCGCAGTTCATTAGCAAACAGGCATGAGACCCTTCCCTCCTATTATACTACAACTGCTCAAAGAGAAAAGTCTGATTCCTGTCACTGCCATGTCGTCATTTTTGCTCCTTTTCCCCCCCACAGAAAAGACGAACGGGAAAGATTCCAGAAGGTCCTGCAGCACGAATCTTTCAAAAGCAATCCTTTTGAGACAATAAACAGACATCTCTCATTGAAAATTCAACAAGAAAATGAGTCTATAGAATCTTGAGATGAGGATGTCGGTCATCAGGCAACGCCAAACTCGGTATCAGTGGGTGAGCTTGCGCCGTCATCAAACAGAGTTCAACTTCAAAGTGAGAGATTCCCTGAAATGGTGGCAGGAATGGAAGCTCATAGTCTCAGTACTGGTATGTCTGTGGTTAACTCAAAGAAAGCGTAATGGCTGACCGTGCACACGTGCTGTTGAATTCGAATAGCTGCTCTGAGTGGGATGAATGAGTGGGTTTTACATCTTATGTCCTGCAGTGAAGTTAAACCCAGAAAATAGAATATGCCTGTCAAAATTCAACTACACCAGACCTTAAAAGGTATATGACATGTTTTACAAGACATGACAGTTTAACAAGTAATAAAGTGTGAATCAGACGTAAACACCACCATCCTCAATTTGTTACAGATTAAACTTTGAGAGATAGAGTTATCATCCTCTAGGGTATTAATGCTTAGCAGCAAGTCATTTTCAGTAAAAGACTGAAACATTAATTTGTAAAGTCGATCATATTGTCGGCATTATACTATTGAATCTCAGTTTGATGATTTCTCTGAAACAATGGAAGTAGCAAAGAATTTCCCACCATTCCGTGCACTGCCTGGTAAGAAGAGGGTAGTGTGACCAATCTGCAGCCCACAATCCAATTGTGGCCCCCAGAGAGGCATTGTGCTGTTCCCCAAACAAAACCTCATTGAGCAGAAATAAAAATTTATGAGTAGAATAAAAAAAGAACAAAGTAACAAAAAGGGAAAATAATGAATATATTATTTTTTGTCAATTCTTAAACTCACTGAATTGCCAATAGTTCCGATTACTCACATTTTTGTTTTGGCACTTGCCATGCCACAGACATTTCAGTATACACACTGTTGCTTGGATTATTCAATTCTATTGTCACATTGACTATGTAGGAATTTTTTTGTTTTCACAGTTCACATAGTTGAAAAAGAGACATAATAGAGATTATGCATTTGGCCTCTGCTGCTTGCTGCAAAGTTGGCAATGCAGCCCCTCGATTCAAAATTGTTGGCTGCTACTACTGTAAGGTTTATTCTGTGCAGTCAGACGTCCCAGTTTATAAATGTATCGTGACATGCTTCAGAACAGTTTCTGCGACAACTTTGAGGGACTGAACACTAAAGAAACATAGCAGACTACACAGTAGCAGGAACTGTTATCTGTGAGAGTCATTCTCTTGATGATTTGTGACGTGATCATTGCACATTGAAACAACTTTAGGTACTAACTTGAGTGATATGAATAAGCAGAAGAGAAATATTGCAGAAAGTTTATAATTTAACTTGAAATAAAAAGTCTTGACAAAAATATCAACAACTTTATTGCAGTTATTGTAGTCATTGACTTTGTGATCATGTAAGTGCGTCATCAGAGGTAAGACTTGAAAACAACAAGTCAGTGCCAATGTAGACTGTACTGTATGTGGATGTGAATGTACTGTAGCAATGTGCTCAGCACTTGTACTATTGGAGTATGTTTCCACTATCCATACAGAGAACACTACACTCCAAGATCTATTGGGTAATCTCGTCTTTTGATTCCTGTCCCTCCCTGATTGCACCACACCCACCCACTCCCCTCCCACCAGCACCAAAGAAGCACAAGAAATCGGTTGCTGAAAATATAATCTCATTAACAGTCTCCCAACATTTTTGACTAGGGGGAATAGAATCGTGGAAGAATAAGCTGAGCGCCACTGTGGTTGTTATGGAGCATACCAGAAAATTTTAGGGGCAAAAATACCTGTTAGATGGCAGGAAATCATGTTCGTCCTTCCAAGGCTCAGAGAGAGTATCTTAGGCCTTCCAAAAGGATAAAATTTATCCTCTTGGCCATGTCATTTGCCCGAAGAAATCTACAATTTTTTCCGAATATGCATATGCTCCTTCCTGCCTCATACACTTACATCAGGCGACCATAAAATGCTGTTGCCAAGCTGTTGCCAGTAAGCTTTCAACTTTTTTTTTTTTATACTTATGGTGGAGGGGGATGAGGGGGCCATGTATATATGCACCACTCCAAACTATATCCCCTAATTCCATACTCAATATTTTGAGTCGAATTTTTGTGTCAAAATTGCTCAAGATGCACCAAATAGATGGTAGTTCCACAAATTTCTGAGTTTGATACCGTAGTTGACCCAAATTGCGAACCCCCTACCCCCAAGAGAAAAAGTCAGTTTCAAGGTTGAACGCTGTTCACTGTAGATATCTGGAGAGACACCTATCATCCAGGCTGCTTTTTGCCATGCAAAACGGAAGCGCCCTGATTCTTTCCTTGATTTCATTTGATAAACAGACGACAATGCACCCAAGTTGTTCGCTTTATGCATTTATTCCGAACACCATAGATAACAGTTATATTACGTACAAAGTGACAAAACGTGGAGGAGTTCAGGGTATCTTCGTCATCTCAAATGAAGTCTAGATATCTAAGCTTTCATAAGCTGACGAAATCGTTGCATAAAAAAAAAACAAAAAAACAATAAAAGCAAATAAAATAGAAGAAATTGATAAAGTACGTATCGTAGTTGATCTGGATTTCACATGCTGAGAAATGTGGTTGAATAAATTGTGTACAGGTATGCGTAGGCGTAAAGGTTGTTTAAAGAAAAATAAAATTCGAGCTTTGTTTTGGTTTATCACACGACGCCTTTAAACAAGGTGGTGATGGAGAAAGATCATGTCTGAATCTATGCCAGCAGGGGGTGAGGGTGTTACTTGTCGTCAACTAGAATATGCAAACCTCGGTCGATGAAACGTGACTTACAGATCAAACTTCCGAGAAGAGCTTGCTGTTTCTACTAGATAAGAATCGTAATGTAAGCATGAAACCAGTGACGATCCCTTGCCTGTTCTCTAGCTTCAAGTTGGTGATAACGCAGAAAAAAATGGAGAATTTCGGCAGTGTTCCCATCGATGTATGGAATACTTCTGTGAGGTTATAAGTACACTTGGCAACCGTGTTCGATCGTAACCAGTGAGAGTTTATGTTTTTTTAAAGTTTTGTTTGGCGAATATTTGTATTTAAAACGTACTTGAGATAAAGTTTTAGAAGAAAATCTATATATTTTGAATTTTGGTGTACGAAAAATCTATTGAGCTCTTCTACTAAATACTCACTGTACCAAACTTCAAAATATGTACATTTTTTTTTCCGAAGAACTCTAATTGTCATTCACAGTATAATTAATTTTTCAGTTTTTCTGTTCGTTGAGAGTATCGTGATTACCCAAGTGGTTTTCCAACATTTTTGAAGTCAGGTCAGTGTTATTCCATGGAGAGAGGCTAAAATTTAAAAGAGCTAAATCATGAAAAAGTGAATTGCTATAATGTTGTGAAGTAAGCCTTTTTTTCGCACCTTGCGATTCGCACAAGAATTGATCGGAAGTTCGTGGAAGATAAACTGAACGCACCATACATAGCAAAAAAATACATGTACTTTTTTGCTATATCATTTTTTCTTTGTAAAGACGAAACAAGGTGTTTAGCATGCTGATCAAGACCCAACTTTGCGACTCCTTTGATGTACGTTGGTCACAAGGGGGGGGGGGGGGGGGGAGGTGACGTCTGTGAAACGACTAAACCTTTTTAAGGGTGCACAGGTCATAAGCGACTATAAGTAGAATAACAGACTTCAAAATGCAGGTGGACCGGCTGAGGAAAATCAACTTAACTTGTCGTGGATGTGGTTATGATGTATCAAATAAGAGGTGTGTACCGCCTTTCACTTGTGAAAAGATTGAGCCAGTAACAGAATGAAACACTGTTATATATGCGACTACGTTGCTGGTTTGCCCATATAACTGTAATATGTGTTTTCAGGGGACACAGTCCGTTTTATATATGCCAATATATAAATATGTGTATATATATACGCCAAAGTACCAATCATGTGCCGCTGCATGATACCAAAAAGAGTCATATGGCTGTGATGCCTATGATGGACTTGCAACAGCCCACCGAAGACGCGGCTCTGATGCGAGACTTTAATACCAATTAGGGCGAGCGCCCTCATTATCAACAACCAGTCGTTTTCGTCATGAGAAATTTGTGGTTAGGACTTCAAGTGGTTCGGACTTGGTCTAACGTGGAATTACTTTTAAAATGTTACATCGGGCAAGTCCAGTACAGTGTGAGTATCAACAGGAAGCTGTGACATAATTCAGCGTACAGCTAGTATAGTCCAATGAAATCATTACCATTAGCATTAGAGAGGAGCTTAGAACTCATACAATGCTTTCATCAAAACAAAATTTTGCTCTACGGCACAATGAGGGAATCCAACTCACAGATACATATATCCTGAGCTAATTAGGCTGTAGTCCGATTGAGATAATATCTTAAAGCATACGCAAGGAAGGAAGAAGTCAGACCTTAGACACATGTAATATGATTTTCTTATCGTTAGGAGCAATTCCTAGTCATCGAATGCCTAAGTATAGTGTACCCCACAGATGTGGTTCTGCGAAATATTTGACAATCCTTTGTCTAGGTTAGCAAGTTTACAAAGCTCTAAATTCTCCTTACGTAGGAAAACTTATGGTGTGCAAGATTATTGAGAAGTTAAGTGATATCCAACAAGACTGACGGATTGGTATACTTTGAGATCTAATGTTCTGAAGTTGTGAGAAAAGCACTCTGATAACTGATCTGCATCCATTACTTAGCTAAAATCCTCAACTCCTATTGGCCCTTTACAGTCATGTGATCGTGGTTTATCCTCGGATAACCGCACGATAATTTTTTGCCACGTTGTTTATCGTGTTACAGTTTCTCGGGTTTGTTTTAATAAAAATGTGGTTTGTTACAAATCCACTTCATTTCAATCTTTTCTTTTTCATCTTTTCATCATGATCTGAATGAACAGGATTAATCAATTAATCAATTGATGAATCTAGGACTTGTACATTAAAATAGAGGATATCGGATGTTAATGCTATTGTAGATAAATGAGAAGATTAATTTAATATTGTGCCTCATTGAGAAAAAAGTAAATATTTAAACCGAAGCAGAGGGCAACGAAACCTCTCAAAGAAATTTAATCAATGTACTTACCGTTCTGCGATTCGGTGCACAGGTAAATGTCTTTCAGGGATGATGATGGTAGTCAATAACCGGTTGGTTTTTCCCGTAACTAAATGTTGATTATCTTCGGTGGAGTCTTGCCGAGTAGCTATCAGAAAAAAATATATTAAAACAGATTTTCACCCTTAGGATAACCTCCAGAATACGGACTCTGCCGTGGCATTCTGTGGTCTGCAATTAGGCCTATACATATAGTCTGCATGCATGTATGCATGCAGGGGTAAGCGTAACCTGAAGTATACTGAGGAACGGATTTCTATCGCTAGGTGCTCAGCGTTGAGTGACGTGGAAAAATTATATTTTGGAGTGTGATCATTGAAAATGTTAAATGTAAGCCACAAATTCCATCAAATATTGACAATTTTACAGGCAAATTCCAGTCCCACACGCACCTGCTTCATGAATAAACATTGGCTAAATATGTAAATTTGTGAGAGATGAATTTCTATGATATGTCTAATATTATCCTTTGTTTACTCACCTTTTATTTCAAGGACAAATTTTACACGCACAGGGAGTTTTATTTTGGGAGCATTTATTTTTCTTAAAAAAATATCGAATTAGTTATAACGCGAAATCCAGTAAATATAGAGAGTTACCAAAAGAAATACTGACTCTGCAAAACTCCCTGTCATATGTTTTGTACTTTCGTCAAACCCTGAAAAGTCATATCTCAAAAATAACATATCTAAACAAAATTTCAAATTTTTGTCATTCGGGGTTTCACTCTGCAACTTCTGAATGGAGTCAGATCTTGTCTAGATGCATGTCACACGACCTTTAAGATAATCGCGCTAAAATGTTACTCCAAGACTGCACCAAACTTTGAACGTTTGCTACCCCCAATAGAAACACGATATAGGTTTTCCAGGAATAGCCTCAAAACATTACTGGCTGTCACGTGTATTATTATTTTAGGGACACGTGATCACTGTGGAATCCCTATGGACACTCCGTCGTCCGTTAACTATAAGTATATATTAGGATTGGAGACTCGGAAGGGGGGGGGGGTGCAGATGTTATCATATTAAGGCACAAACAAACACAAAAGTATATATAAACAAAATTTCACCGTTTTGTCATTCGGGGTTTTACTCTGCAACTTCTAAATGAAGGCAGATCTTTCCTAGATGCAGGCCACACGACCTTTAAGATAATCGCGCTCAGGTTTTACTCCAAGACTGCACCAAACTTTGAATGTTTACCCCCCCCCCCCCAATAACGATATTGGTTTACCATGAATAGTGTGGAAACATTTCTACTGCCTGTCACGTGTATTATTATCTTAGGCACACGTGATCGTTATGGAACCACACTCCTTCGTCCGTTAACTTTAAGTGTATATATGGATTGGAAACTGGGGGGGGGGGGGGTGTGAGGTGAAGATTTTATCATATTAGGGCACAAAGACTTATCTTTCTTTGTGATTGCTGCCATTGTAAAAGAAGAAAAAGATAAATGTTTGAGATAGCATTTAACTGTATAACCACACCAAATTGTTATTGTAATTTATTGACAGTTCAATTAGTTGGCCTATAGGTAGAAGCGCTGTAATCCCATGTGATGGTAAGCAGACAGACCATATACATTCTGTCCCTGTGTCTTTACGCAAATATCCACATTTTGTGCACTAATTGCATCCCAAATGACGTACATCAGGTTGTATAATCTCATTTTTAAACATATCTTTCAGTATATTATAAATAGAAATAATAAAACCTTTCGGGGAGGCATGCAAGCTGCGTCGGTGGATTTTGGTTGTTTCAATGTATTTTTCCTCTTTATTTGTACACAATTTAAAACAATCCTTGAATATAAAGATAATTTGATCTCTTGAGGCTAACAGAAGGGGGGAGGAATGATAACATCCCGGCTCTATAACCTACGAAACTTAATTTGGTTCTTCAAAAGCCGAGAGCATTATCGTAGTTGTTACACGCTAATGAGTAGATAAACAATGGTGAATTTGTATCCCGCGAAACAGGAATTCTCCAGCGAGGTGAGTGTCTAAAACTTCAAAGAAACCAACGTAACGGGCCATATTAAAATGCATGCAAACTAAGTTGACCTTCACACCTGCAACAAGGGATTGATAATACATGTATATGTGACATAGCTGAAAAGCCGTCGTAGGAGATGAAATTTTGTACTATTTTAAGAGTTCAGGATATGAAAATAAAATTCATACCTACATGGCAGAAAAATAAGGGGGGGGGGGGGGGGGGCGGAACAATCGATTTATGGTCCGCGGTGTGACTGTATGAGGGTTTTCTGTTACACGGAGTTCTTGAACGGAATGGAGTTTTGAGCAGTGGTATTATCGTTCCACATGTAGGTAAAAATGGGGCGGGGATTGGACGGTCCTCATGTGGTGTGACTGCAAACTTTACGTGTGCATATTTTTTCCCGTGCACAGAAAGACCAATTATCGTGGTAACTGTTACATTAAATCGCCATCACGGGCTCTTAAATCTATGGCAGCGTAACGTTAAGGGTATACAATGTTTGTACAAACTTGTTTTTACATAAAGTGGTTAAAGTGGTGTAACTACCGGAGGAATGGAATGGGGACACATGCAACCAAAATCATCTTTTGACTCCCAAAGGAAATTTACTTGAAAACGTATTTAACTTACATTTACTTCCAGTGGGGTGGGTTGATGAGTAAGATAAACAGGAAAAGAAAGGGTTCGAAAATTACATTTCCGGTGATCTGTGAGGTGTTTTCGGCCGAAAAATTTCCATCGCCCTTCTAGCCAGCTGACGGTGGCGCTCTGCCGAGATAGTAGATGAGTACCGCCGTAAGACTTTTTGCTCACTTTAGTCATAAGATTGTTTAACGGGCAACTGACGAACGTAGTTTAGTAAGATAAAAAGCAAGTATACCAGTTTTCCACAGGATGTTGTTTTGCTCATTAATTGAAAAACTGCAGACACGAAATCCATTAAGGCTGTTTACGCGTAGCTTAGTGTCTTTTCTGGCCATTGGGGTGGGGGAGTTGTGTGATGTCCCAAAATTTTCTTGTTCCCTTTGCGCCAACGGATGGTGGCGGTCCGCTTAGAGATTCCTGCCAGTGCGGTGTCCTCAAGCTAGACCCCGAAGTAAATATTCTAGACATGCTTCTGATATGAATTTTTCAATTTGAACATTTTCATTCTTCCCTGAAATAAGATATTTCTGGTAAATTTTATTTACAAACAGGCTGGTATTTCTCCTCGATCGTCAATTGTATTGCATGAATGGCTTACTTAAGATGGGTTATTGACATACCTTATGACAGAACACTGAACCAGTGTGAAAGCGTTACGGATATAAGTAGACCTTACTTGCCAGTTGCGATAGATGGTATTAAACTCTCCGTTCGCTACATGTTATATTACGCATATAAAATATAGTACGTGTAACTATAGCTGTTGATTCTTAAATGCCACCAATCTCAGAACTCCCTACGTCACCCGCGCATTTTTTTTTGTCTGCCGTATTGCTCACTGCAAGTCGGTGGTGTTTTCGATAACAGTTGACTAGAATTCACAAGCAAAGTATACATGTAATAAGTGAAACTATACAGTCCATGCGATACATCGCTGAGCTCGGCCGCTCATGCCAGTGGCGATCCGTTGTCTTTTTGTCTTCTCATGTGACTGAAAATAAATGCAGTTGTTGTGTGAAATGCTTAAAGTGAAGTTTGCTTACTAAATGACACCACCGTTGATTTTCAATAGTGCACCAACACTCACAGTTTGATAATCGTGTCGTATGACGTCATGAAATTCGTATCCATGTGTCAACAAAATTGTTTTTTTTTTAAAGATTTGCATTATGTGTATGTAAGTGACGTAACAATCTTTATATAAGAACACGTAATCGCGATCAAAGAACAACAACAACAAGATCAACAGCGGTCAATGAATAAGGCACTAAAAATAACGACAGATTCATTACAACTTGCAGAAATTATGACAAATGACCGTTTTAACTCAAAAATATTAGAGGGCGCTATATATGTTCCAAAGTACTTCAATTTCTTCGAGTCGCAAACAGTTGCTTTCTCATTATCGACCTGTTTCTCATCGTGCGACATCTTCTCTCAGTTGTCAGTAGGTGAGGAGACATTATTTGGAAGAGCTGTGTCGTGATTAATACCTGCAGGTTGGACTCGATATGACATAGGCCTATCTTCTGCTGCTTGCTTCTGGAAGGCTTTCTCAAGAAATTCTTTCTTGAGCTGCCCATGTCCAAGATTCTCTTACATAGAGCCAAGAACGAATCCAAGCTCTGAAGAGGTTATGACATCTTAAGTTCGCGTTCTACTGTGAGATCTTGATTGCGGACTTAGACAATACAGGTAGGTTAAGATTTTGTATATTATCGAATCAATCATATCACTGAGTATGGAAGAAAGGTGTGTTGATAAGAAAGTGATGCTTAGATAATCTTCAACAGGAAAGTGTATCTTATTATGCATGCCATTGTCAGATTCTTTGTAGTTTCAAACGAAAAAACGTGAAAAATTCATACGCAGATTCATCTAATGTAGATAGGAGGAAATTCCAGTGATGTTAATTTGCAGTCTTCTTAGCAGTGTTTTTCTTAAACTTTCATCATGTTTGATTGCATATCAACAGCAAAGGAATGCCTGATGGAACAATATTAGAAAACTGATTAGAATGACAATTGATAAGAATGGAAGCAAAAGGCTGCTGTTGATTTTGGAAGGCACTGTCGCGTTGTTCTTATCAGATAGACGGAATAAAATTCACCAAAATGTTTAAAGGATATCTCGTTTTTCGTTTTGTTACATTGCCCGAAATCATCTGACTCGCAACGTTAAAACAGATCTTGACAAGTTTTCCTCAACTTTTAAAAATGTATTTAGCGACAGAGATCGTCAGAGATCGTATCGAAAGTACAATGAAAATGTTTTCTTTCATAGCAAAGATTTATCAGCAGTAACATGTAAGATCTGTAAAAATACAACGCTATGAATAATCTCTGTCAATTTAAAGCAAGTGAAACTTACAATATATATATATATATATAGAGAGAGAGAGAGAGAGATTTAAGGGATAACCGTGCTTCTCCATTATATTGCATTGAATTTACCAACTATCCAAATGGAAATTTCGTCCCAGTTTTCCCGGCCAGTAATTTTTGTCGGTTAATTTGGCAAAAAGTAAGATTCCCCTGCAACCATGTAGGAATAAAATATACTGACTACGGAATGAAACAGAGGTACGGGGAGATTGACTATGGAATGAAACAGAGGTACGGGGAGACACAGAAAGACTTAATTCTTTTGTGCCAATTAAGGGGTGAGATACGTTCACTGCCACGTAGGATGGACGGTGTGGGCAAAAGGGTGGTTGCGGGGGTAGGGGGGTGCACGTATGGCGCAGAGAATGATGAGTCAAGGATTAGATGCTAGGATCAGATGCTAGGATCAGATGCTAGGATCAGATGCTAGGCCATAATTTACTTGACGGTGGCATCAGTTCAGATTTTAAAAAAATAGGACGAAATAATATTTCTCAGAAACAATTTGTCAGAGCGCATATGTCATGACATAAAATCAGGCAAGACTTACTCTGATGTAGGCGTAGATGAAATTTATAGCTAGCCAAGGGGCTGCCTCGAATTAAAGGAATCCCCAAAAGACTCGCAAACCTCAAGATTTCATTAGAAGGTGGTGCAGCGGAAGAGCGTAAATGTTTGATGGATTTTTATTTTTACCTGTGACGTTTTGTACATCAACACTTTTAACGTTGAACATATAAACAATGCTGTAACAAAATGGTAAGAAGAATACCACCACGTGTGTTCCTACAGATATTAATAATATATATGTATGTATACGCGTATACTCCTCCGAGACAGAAAATAAAACGAGCAAATAGCAGAGCAAGTTTAATGTGATTGCGTGCGTAGGCAAAAAGTAAAAACATTGACATTTCATCTTCAAAAGTTTGGTGAGGCTTTTAATTGAGTCATTGAGACAATCTGGGAAAATAAATAGGTTTCAGTTGGTTAATTCTGCCAAATGATTTCAAATTCTTCTAACATAACGACAAAAAGTGTAGAATACGATAATGTAGTGGTTGACAGTTTCCATTCAAATCAACCGCGTGCTTCTTTGAATAAGCGAATAGGAAGTACACTAGTGTTGAATATTCATTTAGTCAAAACAACTAAGGATCACTGAGGCCGCAATGTTGTGATTTGTTCGTAGGTTATTTGTAAAGACAGTGCTTTCTTTCACCAAATACTACAATCCCCAATGCCGACCAAGGAGCGACGACTTTTTTACTGTTTTTGTGCCAATCCCATTTCTTTTCAAAGTAGTGACTGTCATTTTCCTTCATTGAAAGACGTAGTCCGTCCATAAGCAACCTCGCGTGTACATTTAAAAGTAAAGAAAAAGTTAAGATCAAACATAATCTTATCTTTCTGGCTTTTCAGTACACACGCAATCACTTTAAAGTGGACTTAGAGATCCTTTACAGTTAACAAATGCCATAAAACTCTTTAAGAATTAAGATTTTGAAGGTTTTACAAACACAAAACAACAAAAGAACGATAATAGAGTACTAGTAGAACAGGTTGAGGTTACAGAAAAATCAAATAACTCCAGGCTGTCGGATGGAGGAGGTTAAAATAGCTCTCAGTTATTACTCTCTGAGTCTCTATTCAAGTCTGTCTTTAAATCTTTTACAACACATATGCATCCTCTAATCTTAAGCCTATACACTTATAGGCCTATTATATTGCTTATATATATATATATTCCCACACACCTTCTAGCTACTAGACAATCTTCTGACCAAAGCCACAATATCATTCGATTTACGAATAACTTAGGTCAGGAGTAAATGTTCATTTTATACTGAACAAAAAGTCTTGGCTGTCTTTTTAAATTGAAAGTATAAGGGTGGAACTTTCCACTTCCCAGTGTCCCCCAAGACAAAAAAGTAATACTTTCCTCCAAAAAATAAGAGGCAACTTGCACATCTCGATTAACAGAAGTACATCACTCTGAAGTTTATTGTGTTTACCAATGATATTTTTAAATGACGTACTACTATTCTACTTCAAGACACACACAAAAAAGACCCTCTTCATGACAGTTAGTGCATGTCAAAAAGCTAACAGACCCATTCACTACTAGTAAAGAAATAAAAAATAAGCACTTGCAATAATTAACATAATGTTAACCGATTAGTCCAAGAATTCGGACATCTTTTAAACTGTTTTCTTCGTATTGAGTTTGAAAAGCTTTTAACACCAAAAGAGCAATTTTGCCATGCTTCTTCAAGTGATCGTGATTTCTCCGTGGATGACTGATCGGTGATAATATTGTGAAGATTACCATACAAACTGCCATATTAGCGGAATTTTAATCTATCCTACAGTGAGGAAAAAAACAAACAAACATCCCATTCGCCGGAGATGAAAAGAAGGTGGCTTTATGAAAGAAATCGGTGAGACATCGAAAGCAATCATTTTTGTCACGAAACTAGGAAATTAAGAGATATATATAACGGGGTTTCTTAATCCATCATGATTCATTGAAACAAGTTAAGATACGAGTGCAGTTTTTCGTCCTTTGTCCAGAGAAAGTAGATTGTTTGGCATGAAGTGGTAAATGTCCTCGAGTAAAAAAAAAAAAAAAAAACTGATAATTTTTGAGAGCGTCTATGCGCATGAAAGTGTGTCCATGCCTGGTCACGGTGGAAAACCATAACTGGGGAAATAAGTATGGTCCTGTTTTACGTAAAATAAGTCTTTTACAAATCCCGTCTTCGATTGTTAAGTTAGGCTATTTACCAGGTATTCGTCCAATAGGGGGTGGTAAAATTTGTTTAATTGCTTTTTTTTCAATTTTTTTCTCACGTAATTATGTAAATAATATAATCTCGATGCCTTTCATAATCATGTCTTTGCTCTACGTTTACGGTATTTGTACAGATCTTACATTTGCGTTAATTTCCAAAGAGTTTCGTGCTTTTTATTTTAAGGGTCGGTTCATTAGTGTCTAGTCTCCATTTCGCCTGATGTTTACCGGTGTCATATTATTATCACAAAATGTGAATAAATTTACAGTCTTTTCCTAGAGCTGGTATTACAATTTGCAACCAATTAGCCAAAATAAAGGATGTTGCTGCCCTCCGTTGGGGATAAGGCTTTGTTCGTTGGCAGATGCATCGGACCAATTAGTGAGCTTTGTTCTTTACTTCATCCATATCATTGTATTACTGTCCTGCATATACTTTGCTGTACTTTGCAATAATTACTACACTGTTCAAACTGTTTGGCAGTGTTGTTTTGTATGCGTCGTATACGGAACTACGCATACAAAACAACACAGCAAACGAATTCAACGAAATCACAGTCAATCGGTCGACATACATACCAGTTATAATATATATATATATATGTACATATATATATGTACATATATATATATGTACATATATATATATATTATTTATATATCATTTCAGTCAGGTGACCGTGCATTATTCTGATGTTAAAACACGGTTAGTTTCAGAGTAATATCACCCGCGGATGAAGGAAATAAAACGTAATTCGACAGTGTTTTCTCGTTTGCTGTCTTACAGAAACAATGGTGGTACTCTGTCTATCAGGCACGAATGGCATTGATATGCCTTGCATCTCTTTACCTTTCCTCATGGTTCTTTTTCAATAAAAATGTGGGTTATTTTCAAACCCAAGGTTGTTTTGTTTTCGTCCATTTTATCGAAGAGAAAGAAACGCTAATGCTGTCACCTGATGCAATCTGACTGAACCTTCGTGCATCGCTCGCATCAACCCCCCGATCTTGGATTACTCCTCAGTTCATGCATGCACGTTCCAACGTTGATTAGCCGCCTTTCATTCAGTCTATGCCGTCAGTATTAAACCTTCACTTTACACTATACCCGTAGCGCAAGAACTTGTGGGTACAATATGATCGAATCGGCAGCTGTCTATCTTCATTGACACATTATCCAATGAACTTTGTTACATAAAAAAAAAGAAAAACGAAATGACATAAACAGAACTTGAAAATTAGTAATTTACCTAATTGCTTCCAAATTATCTCCTGCCTGCGAAAGTGGATTCTGTAATTACAAATTAAAAGATTGTCAATCTTGCATTAAACATTACAAATTTAATGGAGGGTGTGTGTGTGAGGTGGGGGGGGGGGGGAGCAAAATCTTTAGATATTTTAAGTGAATTTGACGATTCATCCTCAAGAACCTCCTAGCTCACAACTTTAGGAGAACAAAAAATGATAAAATCGATAATAGACAGAGGGAAAGGTCATCCCTTCCATCAGTATGACATAATTGAATATCACGATTTTATTGCATTCACTCAAAATGCCAAGGTCTTCTTCAAGTTGCTTGATGTCATCAAAAATATTAAACACGATGAAACAAATATCGTTGAAATCAGTTTATCCTCGAGCTCCTAATGGCCACAGACGTATATGTTAACTCCCAAAACGAATTATTTTGTGTGGTGATGTGTAACATGGATCTTGGGTGTTGGTGTTATAATGTAGACATGTCAACTCCCAACCATTTTCCATAACCCGAACACACTTCAGCCTAGGGGGGAATATGGCCGTGGTTTGATTTCAATCGGGCTCGGAAACTACTGTGGACTTTTAGTGATGATGGGTGTGCGCAAGAGATATGTGGGTTGGTAATGCCAAAGGGCTTTTTCACGCGTGCAGCCTAGAGATATGAGTCGTATTTTCGTTTTTCGTATAATCCTGAAATCTTTGGCATTGGGTTTGTTCAATTGTTTGTTTTTATATGTTTTTTTTTAACTCTAAATATATTAACAACAGATAATAGTAAATTTCAGACACACAGAAGAATATAAGTAGAAAGAAGGTAAAACAACAGTATAGTAACATTAAGGCCAAAGGACGAAATAACCGTGGGTTCACATCGCAATTTGGGATCCGCAAACGCCAAATAGTTTCATGAATCATTCGCAATAATAGTTGCGAATAGGGAGTTTCTCTGGTCTTACCTGATAGGCCTAAGATGAATTCTCTCTAGAATTGTTGCTTATGAAAAACTTTGCTTATGGCACCCCCTAACCATTTAACAATGTCAGATCTACTAAGCAAAATATGAATGCCCTGAACAGCTTTGGAATCTCCCCCCCCCCCCGAACGCATATAAGATATCAGTTCTGACACTGACTTTAACTATCATTAGTATTTAGCTATGCACAAGAAATGCATGCTCAGCATTTGTAGACGGCGGCATCTACCAAACAGCAATCACCGTATACGACTGTGATAGGTTGTCTGTTTATACGAAATCTCGTCGTGCGGTTTCAATTTAACAACATGAGCAGCAATACATATGATTTTAATATGAAATATCAACATTAATGTCTTCTCAATGACGTCATAACTACCTACATCCAGTGAACGCACATTCAGTTTTGGGTTTTTTTTTTGTTTTCTTGACGTGGGTGCACGCGAGACTCGAACCTTTCCCCATCAAAAAATCAAACCATAAACAAAACGAAAAATGTCAATAAAATGATTAAAACAGTCGTTCCATGCTTTGAATAAATTTCCTATCGCCGGGTCTCCCTACACTCAGACAACTTCTTTTTTTTCAGTTTTCGAAACATGAAACTTCCAATTGCCTTTCTACAATAGTGCTTGATATATCGATTAGAATGCGTCCGATTACATTAGATGAGTACATTTCATGTTAATTGTGTTTACCTCTGTGCTTTCAAATCTGATATCTGTTTTCTTTCCATCTGCGTTGATATCAACAAACAGACGCGTGTTGCCACGCACAAGTGTCGTGACGTCCGCCCAGCCAGCCAGTCCTGGGTGAAATCTGATCACATTAAATAAGTCACTTATGATGATTACATTGCCAAGGGCGGGCAAAGGAACAGATGAAGGTTTTTCAGAGAGCCTGTTTCCTTCTCGTGGTCACATTACACGGGGAAGTATCTTAAATAAATGCTCTGGCACCAGACTATCATGTTAGTTATCGCTTTTAACATTAATGCGTCCCTATGACGTAGTTACCGTCCGCACGATAACTGCTAAGTGTTTTAATTTCATCCAGCAGGTTTAATCTAAATATTTACTCGTTCGCCTGTAATACCCTCTGACAATGGCGCACGATCGGCGACCCTTAGTACACAAGGCGATGGAAATTAGTTCATACTTAACACTATAGCTCCGGTAGCTCCATAACACTCACACTATGTGTATACAATAAGCCTATATGTAAAGTTAGGACTGCATTCAGATATTAAGTGCTTCGGCGTAATTATCAAATAAGAAGTCGCAAATACAAGCTAAAGGACTGACGTCTGTGGAATTAATCCCAATGATTGGAGAGGAGAGCATGTTTTCACACTTTTACTGGCGCGATCTGCTATAATGGAAGAAGATTGAGAATTAAACCAATTTGAAATACTTGTAGAGAAGAAAGGTTTCTCGTCGTCTACTTCTAAAAGAAAAAAAAAGAAAAGAAAAGAGAGAAAAAGAAAAAGAAGCTGAGACGGCGGAAAGGATGGACGGCCACTTTAGTGCAATACAATGGGTCTGTAGTGTATTGTATAATTCATCGTGGGAGGATGTAAGATCTAAAGTAAGTTAAGTTTTGTTTTTCCTTTTGTTTTAAAAAAATGTACAAAAGATAACGAAGAAGAAAGAAAAAAAATATGTATCATTATCTGAGACTTTATTCTGAGTAGAAAAAGAACAAAATAAAAAAAAAAACGAATCGCAAAGTAAAAAGTTAACAAAATTGTTTAAAAGTATCTCATCAATGACGGTTTAAATCTAACAAGCGAAAATGATGGATATGATGATTTGATACGAGTTACTCAAATTCATAACCCTTGTATATCCTGTTTCTATTCTATATTTTGTTTATATTCTCATTTAGTCACTACTTACATCAATGGTTACTCGGTATATCCTTTATATTCATGATTTCCTTTATATAACTGTTGATACCTGTAAAATTATTATTTTTTATCCCATTATACCTTTTAAATTAAAATCCTTTGTTTCATTCAGCTATCTTTGAAAATCAAAAGTCAAAACTTTATATCCATGATATCCTTCATAAAAGGTAACAACGTATATCCTTTATTAAAAGTTATATCCTTTATACGTCACTGCTATATGTAGGCTACATTTTAGGAGAACGTATCTACGTTTTTCCGAGATCATATATGACAGGGCAATCTGGTATTTAGGGCTCAGTGCAGAGACTGAATTCCGTGAACCCGTAAAATTGATTTTTTTTTCCCCCTTAGTTTATGCGTCAACGAACAACTCTTTTTGCCTTAAAAATGAATGTCAATTTTTCAGAGGTCAACAAAATTTGTTTACCGTGCAAAGAAACGTCGATACACAAATCTGCTTCGACTTTTATATTATCCACGGCACTCTTATCTGTCGGTGAAATGTAGTGCACTGAATAAGTGCACTCATTTCCTTCGAAAGTTAGTAAAGGCGTGCAATGACACAAGCATCCTTGCACCATGTAGGGCAGCATCAAAGTGGAATTGCAATGCTCTGCAGAAGTTGTCACTTGTCTATTTCGGAACCGGTGTAGGTCAGCTAATACTTGAGTGTAAGCCTATATGTGTTCCTATTGCTTAACGACTTGACCGAGCCAAATATCAAATGAGATAATCCTGCTTTAATAACCTTTGCTAGATTACTTGAGATAGCGTCTCACTATAAATTGATTCATGCAGAAATATATATCGGATGACAGTGCTACTAAAGAAGCTCATTTGTATATAGATTATATATATATACATATACATACATATATATATATATACATATACATATATACATATACATATATATATATATATATATATTACAGAGATTACTGTCCAGTAAGAGTGCTCGATGCAAAGCAGAGCTATAATACATATATAATTGAGATACACGAATTCACATGATTTCGTTACACAGTGTTTCACGCACGTGCTAGTTTAATGCACGGCGATCGTCGGGCAACTGGCGTTATGGAGTCATTTCTTTTTGGCCCTATCTGGGAGTCGGATACCGTGACGGCAGGTCGATATGGGCCCAGTGCGTCTATTGACTCTACTTTTTTGCAGTAGGATTTCTATCTTTTCATCCAAACATAAGTTGCACAGCCCTGAAGCTCACCTATAGGTGCCCACTGATTCAATCTTCTTTGGACCCGTAACCATACCCGTACTCATGCTTTGGTATCTGTTCCTGTATGAATATTCATAACTTGGTACATGTGTATAAAGTTATGACTTGGTAACCATATTCCAGGTCTACACTTGTAGTTACATGAAGCTGGCATAGCATCAATGAGACATGCATGCATACCTATGAAGCATACTAGTTGCTCCATTGACCACTGAATGTTTAGTGTGCCTGCACTGTAATTCAGTAATTGTAATGAAAGAGTTGCGGCATCACGCAGACTTCAGCAATCCTTTGTGCATTTCTCACCAAGTTATGAAGAAATTTCCATTCATGTTAATCTCCATTCATTCATTCATTCATTCATTCATTCATCTGTTTAAGACACCAGAATGGGATACTTGGGACATAAATATGTAGTGAGTGAAGTACTCTCAATATAAGGATTAACATAATTAATTTACCGTTAGAAGTACATTTTCTTCAATTTTGTTTGTCTGAGACTACTCTCTATATCATCCTTAATAATAGTCAACAACTTTTCTTTACAGTAACTGTTTCCAAATCACACCCACACCCTTCATACTGATGGCTAAGGGATCTGGGCTGGTCTTAACCTGTAATCGTGTTGTAATGTTCGTTTGTATCCGCTTTTATACCAATGCTGTAGTCATAAGCCTTGTAATCACGTCACTTATGTTTTAGTTACAATTTTTAATCAGTACCCATACTCTTACTGCCTCGGTCACACTACGAAAAAACGTGTCTGCGACTGTACTGCAACTCATGGAATTGCAAATGGCAACTGCTTGCAACTAGTGTGTGCTACAATCGGGGCGGGAGTGTGACGCAGACAGTACTGCAACTTGACTGCGTTGTACTGAGATGTACTGCGAATGGTCTGCGAACCAGAACGTGCAACTATTTGCAAAACGTTCTGCGCTGTGTTGGGTCGATCGGTGAACGACGGCGAATGCGCGCAACACGGTCGAAGCCTGAGCTGCGACCGGGCTTGCAAAGCACGCAGACTGTTCGGCGATCTACTGTGAACGTTTTGCGATGTTTTGCTACTATCGACGCATGTTTGCAGTCAGACATACCCACAAGCGTATAAAAACGTGACGTGTGGTAGCTGTTGTATGAATAGTTGAAATCCGTGTGTGCAGTCGCTGTGCTGCGTCGTGCTGCAGACGTGTTGAGACTTGTTTGCAGCCGGTTTCAATCAAGCGCCGTAGAGGATACGTTGAGGGGGAGGGGGGGGGGGGTAACCGGCAAATACTAGTTTACAGTAGCTGCTGCGTCGTGTTGGGCATGTTCGCAGTACGTTCGCAGCATATTTGCACGCACTTGGCGTTTGGACTAGTTTTTAGGGAGGTAAAAAATGTTTTCCGTACTGCGCTTGTTGGGGAATGTTCGCAGCACAGTGCCGTACGACGCAGCATGGCGCCGCACAGTATGAGACTGTTGCAGTCTGTCGTATAGTTGCTAGTTTAGACGCAGATCGTGTTGGGAATATTCGGCGATAAGCGCAGTAGATAGCAGCATTGTTGCAGCACACCGGTGAACAGACTGCAACCAGTTGCAAGGTATTTCTAGTTGCAAGCAGTTGCTTCATATGCTCCGGTGCTGACCGGAGCACATGAAGCAACTAGCGACTCGTCTGCAACCCATGCAACTAGTCCCAAACTCAATGCAACTCGACGCAGTCCGTGCGGAGATGTAGCAAATATTTTCAAAATGACCCAGTTGCAAGCAGTCGCAGTACGCGATTTGCTATAGTGTGACCGGGGTATACGTTTGATCTAGCTACTGGTACTCGTATTTATAACCAGGTACTCATACTCATATTCGTACTCATTACCTCTTGCTTGTACTCATGCTCTTCACCCCGACTACTCATCCTCATGAGTCATGACTGCTTGCTCGTACCCTCACTCATAAACTGGGAACCGTACTCATACCCACGGGTCCAGTTTTCGTTGGGAGCATCCCCGTACCCTTAATCATAAGTTGGTACCCGTAGCCGCATTCCACTTATGTCAAGGTACCCATACGAATGGACCTCTATTCACACTACAACACTGATATTTTCACATATTCTTACCGGGTTAACCTATTTTAACACTGATACTTCTATACTTTCCGCGTTTCCCTATATTTTGGACACCTAGCCTATATTAGGCCTTTTACGTCAGAAACACGAATTGTGAGTTTCTTCATGTTTGTTCATTGTAATATACTGGTGTGAACGTGGCGTATATGCCAGGTGACAAAACAGAAAGCATAAGAGAATGTTGTGGGAGAGGGAGGTGGTAATATTGCCAATTAATTTAAATATGAGTAAATATGAGAATGGCATACATACTGCATACAGACCGTTTTTAATAGGTTAGCCCGTCGGGTATAAAACTAATTAATTAGTAAAGTAACTTCCTTTTGTTTTATTTTTATCGACATGATGTTTCTAAGATAAAGCCAGCCTCACACAAGCAGGTCAGTCTGTACACAAGAAGAAAGTATATTAGACTTTCTTTCACGTCTGTTCTGGTGGTATAACAAAATTAACAATTAACCATTTTCTGTGCTTTAACAGAATCCTATCGTGCGAATACGTGTATGTCATTGTTATCAATCACGGCACGCCGATATTTGAGAACTAAGTAAGCCAAAAGAAAGAATGCTTGGAGGTTACATTTCCAGCACGTACCTTTACAAAAATGTGGAAATAACAAAAAAAACAAAAACTTCCTTGATTGATTTTGGTCAAGACAGCGAAAATTATTAAAGAAAAATTTTCCATTTGTCGCTCTCGACATGTCGTCATTTTGCGTTGAAATTATAAAATTGATGAGTAGGGTCCCAAACTATATAATGATAGGTTTATATTAATTTCCGAAACAGGTCGTCCAAGAACCTTGTCTCCATCAAAAAAAAGAAAAGAAAAAAAAGATGTGCAGTACGCCTGCAGTGTGTAGATAACAATTTACACCAATGTACTAAAAGCAAACACAGACTTAGGCCATCCATGTCTTTCCATGATATTTACACATCAAGAATGTCGCCTGTTAGCACAACTGTCGAGTTTGCCCCGGTTTCATGCAATTACTTAGGACAGAGATCGATTATGTTGACCAAGTAATAGGAGCCACCGCGCTGTTTAGAATATCTATGTTCTTTGTGACAGGCCAATCAACCCATTCTGGCATCGGATATGCAGTGTATGTGCAAATGTCTATAGCTTAAAGTTACCGTTGAGAGGCGTTGTCACGTTGGAGGAATCTGTTTTCCTCACTTCGCTGCATTTTGACCTACTCTCGTGGTTACCCTCGATATCCTTCACATTATGAAAATGAAAGCGGCATGTCTTCGACGACATGCCGACGCATTGTCATCATGAGTAAATTCAGAACAATTGACACAATTTAATTTTCAATTGTGACTATCAGTCGTTTAAAACTGCAGCTGTAAGAATCAAGGTGCCTTGATTAGAGCTATAGGCATTAATGCACTAAATGAATGATTAATTTTATCGCGATACTACAATAGGCCTTTGTGGAATGTACTCTGAATGGACTATACATGGTTTAATGTTTCCTTGAGCTGGCTATATGCTATAGTGCATTGTACTCTTAATTTCATACTAATTTCACTCATCTGAAATGTTATGCTATATAAATTGAAAAAAAAAAACAAACAAAAAACGTGCAGCACGCACTATTGTTTAACCACTTCACACATCTTGTATGTTACTACATCCTCAAGGGCACATAATAGAGAGTCGTTTATATGTATCCAGTAGAAACTTTCGTGTATCACTCAATTTCTGAAGCAAAGACAATACTTTTTACATAACAGATGCAAGAGCTACGGGGAAGCATAGGGCTTTAGAGAGCTTTTATGAGGATGGGAAGGTCTATTACATACGGTAATTAAGAAACCTTCCCAGTTAATTCCACGCAGAGAGGGAATCTATAGCATCTCCCAGACATGACGCCTATTTACTAACGTGTGCATACAAGAAATGTTTATTCATGTTATTATTTACATTAGCATACTGGCGTGTAAATAAAACGCTCAAGAGATTTGAACACGTTTTCACCTTATAAAACCAGCATTCCTATCAGCCTCATCATGAACATGTTATTTACATATACGTCTACAAGTTTGCATCGTTGCTTGGACAATCAAATTATGCACGTTCACAGACAAAAGCTTAAGTTTTCTAAACTTTTGTGATTTCCAGAATAAACTGATATGTATGTATTTTGTGCAAAAAGCTGTTTTTTTTTTTTTTTATAAATTTCTCCACACCCTCGATGGAATAAAGCCGCAAATCCCTGAGGCAAACCGAAGCTTGCTTAAATTCACAACATTCAGTTAAACCATGTCTCCCCGCGGTCAAAAACTGTATAGGGGCAATAGACATCACCTGTGGCTTTAAGGCGGAATTACCTTAGCAACTATCTCTTTTACAGGATTGTTAAACCGATGAAAAGTTCCTTTTAGTTCCTTATAAAAGGCCTTTCTTTCTCCTTCTTTCTTCTCCTGGATCTGCCGTGTGTTTGTTGTTCGAATGCACTGACATGAACAAATGAAATTCTGAACGAGATTCAATGGCTTGATTAATTCAGGGACAGTGACATTTACAAAACTGTCAGAATCTATCAAGAGAACGACTTCCATAGCAACCGACTAAATGGACAAAAGAAGTCAAAAGGAATGTCATGGGCCGATTCTTAGCCATCAATATCGAATTATAATCGAAATTGACAAATTTTCCTTCTCTGTTGTCTACTCCATGTTTTTACGGCTTTTTAAAAAGTGACTGGCACTTTTTTGTGCATATCTTTGTTTACCTGTCGTGTGAAGAAAAAAAAAATATCAGTTTCTATGTTGAACTTCATTCTCTTCACCACAATACAGCAAGTAATATAGTTTAGCAATGTGCATACAGAGTCTGCTCTATGTGACTTAACAAAATGACTAGGTTTTTTTCATTACATATCGTAAACATGTTTACATTTGTACATATCAACTCCCAGGTAGCGTGAACGGTTCGTCAGACGTGGATGATTTTGTTTACCATTTTCGGCGGTAATCAACACGTTTGACGTGTCCTCTTGATTACAGAAGGCAGACATGATAATACAAGAGAAGAGAGAGAGAGAGAAAAATAAAATCATGAAATTAATCACGTGTCGATTCAAGGAAAAAATTAATTGAAATTACATTGATGATTTTGGAGACTACTTCAGTTTGTTTGTTCATTTTTTTTCTCTCACGTATTTTCTTCTTGCAGAAATATTTGAAGATGACATCCAATGAAGCGGACGGAAAAACAACCGCAGATAGGAAGTCGAGATTATTCCAACCCAAAAGCCAAAAGAAAGAAGGGGATAAAGCATCCCTTCCCAAGTGGTTTGAAGACAGCAGGAATATGCATGACCATCAAGCGAAGTACTTAGGCAAAATTTATGAGATGAGAGAAAAACTCATCAACGACGAAAAGAAATCACTCGAGCATTCCCTAAGTCGCATGGATCGACAGAAATTCTTGGCTAATCGTCCTCTTCAAGGACGCCCTCGAGCCTTCACTTCCCCGTCTCTATTGGACGATGTGAAGGGGATTCTCATCTCTCGCAGGTCAGATGTAAAAGCTCACAACACTACTCCTTACATAGCATCAACCGAGGGGTTGAAGAAAACCCAAGCATTACGAGGAAAACGGATATGCAAAGACGCGCCCGGGTTTCTCTACCACAAGAGTATTGACGTATATGATACGGACGAAGTAGATCGAAACATGAATCAACTATACTCTGCTGCGAAAGACGACGACGTGCTGATAAAAATGGCTAGATGTAAAAATGGGAAACCCGGCTGCGACTTCGTCGTTCCTTGCCGAGCTTGTCGGGAGGAACCGCTGGTGTTTGACGTAGCGCTCGAGAAGAAAGACAAAAACGAGTTCTGTGCTTCTTCTAAGGGCGAAGAAAAAAGTCAAAGTTTTTCAAAGCGCAGAGAACCTCGTGGAAATTCGATCGATCCTTTAAGGCAAACTTCAAACAAAGATAACCCCTCGGAAGGTGCTAAAAGCAGAAAAGACGCCTTTTCGAGGCTCCCGAAGTTAAGTAACATACCAAGACAGAAAAAGTACGAAACAACGAAAAAAGTTCAAAACGCAACGACGCGACGGAACTCTAGTTCCTCACAGCAGCCTGCACGTGACATGAAAATGGCGGGAAAACAGATATTTATTCATGAGCAGGTCAATAGGTCAGAAAAAGAGGAATTATTCTCACAGATTGATACGTCAGAATCAGACTCGATGAAAGCGAACTCTCCTACCTCCATGTCTCCCCGTTCGATCTCACCCTACTC
>CM037848.1:17553382-17583174 GCA_021234535.1 Stichopus chloronotus
TGACAAAGTTATATCAGAAAAAAAAAAAAACTGAAATGCTCCAGGAAATGTTACACATGTCATGTAAACTAATCTATATTAGATATATTTTTGAAGTTAAAATATGCAAAAGTGTCTATTGAAAATAAAATATACCAGATCTTGTGAAGCCTTCCAAAAATTTACAATGATTGTATCCTAATGTGGTGAGATGTATAGCAGAATAGCCCAACCACCTTGGCGATTGCGTATTTCATCGCTGGTGAAAGTGAACAGCTGACTATTTGTAAATTACAGGGGTCGTGTTAGTGAAAGAAGTGTATAAATGATATTTTGTTGTTTACCAATCCTAGTGGCTTTAAATATTTACATTCAAGGTTAGAACTTGTAGAAAGTTGGCATTGTTGTGATATAGTGTTACGTGTGTAGGCCTACAGAATGCATCAGTTTGTCACGGAGCAATCCACACCTTCCTTTCAAAACAAGTTCAATTTTACACAACTGTGATGTCAATGGCAGGTGGGGAAGTGAAGCATGATTTGATCACCATCTCTTAGTCCTGAAAAAAGGGAGGGGGCATTTACCAGAGGGGGTGCTTATTACGGATTAATACAATAATACACATAAAATGTAATATATACACACATGATATTTGGCAAATAGTCCTGCCTTTAGCAAGAAATCAGAAATTTTCAAAAAGTTGTTGATACAGAAATTCATGCAAACTTTTCTGGGTGCAAAGTATTTGTCCCTCTCCATGCAAAGAGCCATCAGCTTATTTGGCTAAGATAATTTGCCTTAAAACACAATTTTGGATTGAATTGCTTTCAACAGTATGTTTCACAATACAGTCTAGGAAATTTCTACATATTAAACATTAACTGTTTATATACATACCACTTGTTTCCAAAAAAGAATAAAAAGCTTCCTTCCTCAGATGAATAACATCCATCCCTTCTCTCCCCTTCCTCGGCAGTTACATGTTCTCCTTGGTACTCCAGAAGAAATTCACCTTTTAGAAAGCTTCGAGTAGCAAATACTCCTGAACCTTCAGTCAAAGAAAAAGGAATACTGTAATGCTTGCACTGTTTTGAATGGCCTTATAAGTGTAGAGAAGTCTCCTGTCTCCACAGAAGCATTGATCCTGTACAGTAGAGTAACTTGCATTCAGTTCTGGTATTCTCAAGAAATACTTTACTGAATTAGCATCTGACATCAGTTAACCACATATAAGCTGTGAAGTTACAGGATCATTAATTTTTAGTTTGTATCCTATTGCAGCTGTGTCAGGGCTGTATGTTCACACTTGCTCTATCGCTATGGGCAAATGAAGAATGAAGTCCGATATGCAGTATTGTAACTTCTCATATCAATTGGCATGCCCAAATAGATATTAGTGAACCAGAGGGAAATACCTGCAATGGTTACCAAGTAGATTACCAAGTAGAAGTCACTGTACAGTAGTCTTATCATTGGAGTATAGCAATGGGTATTTGTTCATGGTACAATTATGGTGTAAATTGCAATGCAATATGTTTAGTTTGCTATGCAAACTATGAAACATATTGCATTGCAACAATGCATCTTTGAATTAACATTAATTCCAGATTTGTCCCGACTATGCCCTGTTCATATGCACGCCATTGGCCTGTGGCCAAATTCTAATAACGTTGTTGCTGACTACTACATAGTGTACAGTACTTTAATACAATTACACAACTAACAGAAGTGTACATATGTATTGTGTGGCCGGCTGGAAACAGAAGACCACTGCGCAGAATCCGAATGTATAAAGTACAGATGAATGGGCTTAACATATTGTCGGTGATTGTGGTACTTGGCTGAATCTGCATTCCCGCCCTAAGTGACTAAGGTTTCTTTTTGGCGGGAATTATGGGAAAAGTGTAACTTTATTTTGCTACCAACACGTAGACCTACGTTCGAAATTTGTAGTAAAAAGATTACATTGTGCCTTATACCCCACTCATCTTTTTCCTCGGCTCTTTTAACATGCAGTATTTGACGGGATAAGCTCAACAATTCCCCCATCCAAAAAGTGGAAATTCCCCTTAAACAGTGTTAAACGTATGTAAAGGTGGTACTGTGTGAAAGTACAATCAATGTGACGATTATACTGTAGTTGAGGAGTCATCGCCCGTTGATATTTTTGAAACTGGTTCTGCTCTAGCTTGCGCAGTGTACTTAAATACCACATTTTTCAGCTCTACTACAAATTCATGAACATCAACAACTACCAGCTGCAGAAGCTACCCGTAACCATTAATTTCATAATATGTTATCTTTAGAGAATGTCCCTTGCACTACAGAGTAGTTGGAAGGAAAGTTTGTGAATGACACCTCTGCAAGAGCCAATCAGAGGTTAGCATTTAAACAGGTGCAAATTGCCAAATTCCTCACTGCCTTGAACAAACGTCAGAAAATTTCTTCGTACATAATATGATCACCACATTTTTATTGCAGCTGTATAGTATGTAGAGCTGCTTTCTTGCGGACCGTAATACAAGGGAATAAACTTAAGCTTTGCACCTTACATGGAGTATTCAATTTAGACACATTTTCTTTTTTTCTTGACCACAAAATAAGATTTGAAAAACCTTTTTTGACATCTATGTCAGGAACTTCACTAAATATATAGATAAGAATGATGCAAACGTGTCCATGAACTTCTTGTAATGATGTAGGCTTGTGACCGGGCATGTTCAGAAGTGGTGCGGACAGCGGGACACATCCCCACCAATTTTTTCAGAGGTGGGGACATGATATACATTACCTTGTTCCCACCAATTTGTCTTAACCAAATGCTGCATTTCGAAGAGTTTTGGTAGCATTATTGGCTCTGAGAAGGCAATCTGGGAGGTACAGTACATACCTCAAAAAATTGCTTGTACATTAGGGACGAAACCATAGTCGCGCTCCGCTTAGATATTATCAGGGAACAGCTAAACATGTGTCCCCACCATTATCCAAGACGGATCTGCGCCGATGACATAGCCCGCTTACTTCTAGTACTCAAATTACTACATAGAAACAAGAAATCAGGTGTTGAAAATTAATCAGACATCACTGCCATTGCACAGACAGTCATAATAACACAAAATAGTCAGAATCACTACTGTTTGTATGTACATGACTGCTGGTTACGCTATTGCCGTAACTAATTACAGTACGTGCCTACAGTGCGTAAGTTTCTGGTGCAGTAACATGCAGTTTTGTATAGACCATTGTGTCAACTGTAGTTAAGTAAGTAGCGTACTCATATTCCATGAATGAATATGCTTTGAAAATCCTCCTGAAAGTGGCGGTAAATAAGGACGGAATGAAGACACAGGAACATTTTTTCTGCATTTCATTCTGCATGACTCATGGTGGGTAGAGAAAATTGATTTGTAAGCAAAGTTTGCAAAGATTGCATAAAAACAATGAGATTTTGAAAGTGGTCATAATCGGTTTCGGTTCTGTGTAATCGGTAGCACTTTGAATTTTACCAATGTTGAGTATTAACCGATTTAATACTCAATAATCAGTATTAAATCGGCATTAAAGTATGCCAATTATCTAACAGATGATTGGTGGAACACTAGTAGTTTTATGGTAAAGGACATGACACCTGACCGTGACTCCATAAGAAAAAAAACACATCAATACAGTCAATTCCTTTTTTATTTGATAGGCTAAATGTAATAAAAACCCGGAAAACCTGGATACTATGCAGTTTGGCAAACTTAAGAAACCTGTTTCGGATAACAGATTTTAGATGCTTGCATAAGCAAAATATACCATACTCTAATCTTCATGTTTAATCTATTTCATCAACATCATGTTTAAATACAAAACAATCAAAAGTACGTACCAATGAAGTCATTGATGTGTCTCACAGTAAACCCTGGCTTATCTTTTTGATGTAGACAATAGATTTTTGCCTCTTCGATGGGATTACAAGATGGGCGCGAGGTGCTCCGTAGAGCTCTTCTCTCCTGCATCTGTAAGATATTATTAAGTGAAATTGCAATATGGAGTTTAGAATGTGCTCCATCATGAAGGTCTATGCCCTCCACACATAACTTGTGCTGTATGGACCACAGTAAAATCAAACTGGGCTACAGAGTCATATGTGTGCAATAAGAGACTAACACCCAGTACATTTGAGCTACAGGCATGCCAGTTACTGTACTTTACTTAATCAGTGTACTGTAAAATGTATGTAAATTTACCAAATGAAAGTACTACAAATGAAATAGAGTGTTTACCCTCCATATTGCATCATGACACTGACAGTGAAATGTGATGCAGTCTACAGTACTGTACTGACAGTAACATAAGCTGTTCACATGCCAACGTCAAAACTGCACAATTTAACTAATGGTACCGTAGTATAGAGGCCAGGGATCTGTAGAGAATTTTGCAAATACAGTACTGCAGTTTGCAGCCCTGTTCAAGGACTAAGGTTGTCGATCAGTGTTTACTTGTGGTCAAAGAATGTTGGTAGAAGTTCATAATTCCAAGTGTTACTTAGTACTTGCACTTTAAGTAACATTAGTACTGTACAGTACTTAAAGTACCCTAGCAACGATACAATTGATACTGTACAATACAGTAGGCCAAGAAAATAGGTGAACAGTAGTTTCTGTGTAGGCTACCAGTCCCAAGGATCAAACACACTGTAGGACAGTATTCTGATCCTAACCTAAGGATGTAAAAAACTAATCGGGATTAGTAAGTTTATTTGTGACTGGCCATGTATGGAAGGCAGTGTTCTCCATGAGAGGTTTTAGGGAAGCAGTCAACCCTCAATTAAAAATTGTCACCCCTGAAATAGTGACCGTATCTATCATGCGCCTAGGCTACCTCATTTTCCTCATTCAGTCAACGTTATGCCTAGACAAAGTTACTTTAGCCACTCGTTCATAAGTTAACATTTTTTTCAATTTCAGGTAGGGGCCTAGGCGGCAGGCATAGCTAGGGAGTAGCGCTAACATATATGCCTACATTAGGGCCCATACTGGAAAGTACTGTACAGTAACGATATTCCACACAAGAACCTTTGGCGTATGAAATTGTGCGCCAATGCTTTTGGCATGGCCTAGCCTATTAAGTATAATTAACAGTTAAAGAAATGTCCATAGACTCCGTCAGCATGCGGCTTGACATAAATAAACAATACAAATTTGGAATCCGTGGTCACACCAAGGGTAGCAGACAACTAAAATAGTGACTAAAAGGGTCTACGTCTACTTTTTAAATTTAAGTAGTTTTTTTATTTCTTCGGAGATTGTTTTTTTTTAGTCTTTTTATCTCACAAAGTTGTAGACGTTCTGAGAAAACCTTTGAAGTGATAGGAGAGAAATTAAATCTGCGAAAGAAGGTTGGAAGAGGATTCGAACCAACGCGGGTAAGAGAACAGTCGCACCCCAGTCATAACCCGAACCCACCACACTACAAGAGCGAATTCCCCTAGCCCTGTAATACGCTAACCCTATACCCTATTGCTGGCAGGACTACAAGTGCTCATTCAAGCATATCGCGGTATATTTGTGTGATGTGTGACCACGGATTCTAAATTCGAGGCTGTAGGCCTAGTCTTACTCTTTAGCTTTGACGGCAGCCTGGGCCTACATACTGCTGGCACTGTTGCCTGTTGGTTCTGATGGCCTTATTTACAGTAGAATTTATTGGAGTATTGTTATTTTTATTATTAATAATATCACTAAGTTAACTAACGTTAGGCCTAGTAACGCCTAAGTTGGCATTGGCTAACTTAGCCTTAGGGGCCTAAATTAGGTCTAACATTAGGCTAAATTGTGTATGTTGAGCTTAAGACAATAAGAGTAAGGCATTCACTATGAGTTCCATAATGTCTGAGCCATGAGTAACGTTAATCTTTCGTGAATTTTAGGTTTCCAAAAATAACACGTACTGTAGGCCTAGTGCATGTTGTCAGAACGTACTACTCTCGACTTCTTTCAAGATGAGTTTGCAAACAAGAAAATGTTCATAGCCTACCTTTTATTTCGTCTTTGCCTCGCATGCATTCATTCCACCAAAAATGGCAAAATTGGCGCCTCGATCGAATAGTTGACGTGAATACGCACGTACCTTGTGGGTCAATTCACTGTTAATGTTATGTCATGTCAAACATGACCCTTGACAATATACTAATTACTATAGTACAAGGCAGTAGTTAATGGTTATACACACAATATGGTTCAGAGTGCCTTGCGCCAATGCGCATGCTCCATATATTCTCTTCCTCAAGAAAAATAGGTACCTTTTTTCGTATATTGTGTTTTCCGCTTCGACTGATGAATTATCTATTGATGTTTTTCTTTCATTGTAAGACTTGGTAGTCAAGAAATTTATTAGCAAACTTGCAGTAAAGATATACGGACTAAAATTGGTCCTAAATTACTAAAAACTTGATGTCGTCTAAATGACTCAATTTAAAACCGGGGAGATATGCGGTCACCAATTTGAAGCTAGCGTCACACCTAGACTGCAACTTATAATACCTTCTAACTTCAACACCATGAAGTTAACGCCGTATAGAACCAAGAAACCGAGCAAGTGCTGTTGAAGAAGCCACACCGAGTTGGAGATAGACACGCAAACAATTAGTGAACACGTATATGTTCACCAAATGTCAATGTTCACGAAATGACCCATTTTTCTCCATGGGATGTACACGAAAGTGACCATCAAGGGAAATATATATATATATATATATATATATATATTTCCCTTGATGGTCACTTTCGTGTACATCCCATGGAGAAAAATGGGTCATTTCGTGAACATTGACATTTGGTGAACATATACGTGTTCACTAATTGTTTGCGTGTCTATCTCCAACTCGGTGTGGCTTCTTCAACAGCACTTGCTCGGTTTCTTGGTTCTATACGGCGTTAACTTCATGGTGTTGAAGTTAGAAGGTATTATAAGTTGCAGTCTAGGTGTGACGCTAGCTTCAAATTGGTGACCGCATATCTCCCCGGTTTTAAATTGAGTCATTTAGACGACATCAAGTTTTTAGTAATTTAGGACCAATTTTAGTCCGTATATCTTTACTGCAAGTTTGCTAATAAATTTCTTGACTACCAAGTCTTACAATGAAAGAAAAACATCAATAGATAATTCATCAGTCGAAGCGGAAAACACAATATACGAAAAAAGGTACCTATTTTTCTTGAGGAAGAGAATATATGGAGCATGCGCATTGGCGCAAGGCACTCTGAACCATATTGTGTGTATAACCATTAACTACTGCCTTGTACTATAGTAATTAGTATATTGTCAAGGGTCATGTTTGACATGACATAACATTAACAGTGAATTGACCCACAAGGTACGTGCGTATTCACGTCAACTATTCGATCGAGGCGCCAATTTTGCCATTTTTGGTGGAATGAATGCATGCGAGGCAAAGACGAAATAAAAGGTAGGCTATGAACATTTTCTTGTTTGCAAACTCATCTTGAAAGAAGTCGAGAGTAGTACGTTCTGACAACATGCACTAGGCCTACAGTACGTGTTATTTTTGGAAACCTAAAATTCACGAAAGATTAACGTTACTCATGGCTCAGACATTATGGAACTCATAGTGAATGCCTTACTCTTATTGTCTTAAGCTCAACATACACAATTTAGCCTAATGTTAGACCTAATTTAGGCCCCTAAGGCTAAGTTAGCCAATGCCAACTTAGGCGTTACTAGGCCTAACGTTAGTTAACTTAGTGATATTATTAATAATAAAAATAACAATACTCCAATAAATTCTACTGTAAATAAGGCCATCAGAACCAACAGGCAACAGTGCCAGCAGTATGTAGGCCCAGGCTGCCGTCAAAGCTAAAGAGTAAGACTAGGCCTACAGCCTCGAATTTAGAATCCGTGGTCACACATCACACAAATATACCGCGATATGCTTGAATGAGCACTTGTAGTCCTGCCAGCAATAGGGTATAGGGTTAGCGTATTACAGGGCTAGGGGAATTCGCTCTTGTAGTGTGGTGGGTTCGGGTTATGACTGGGGTGCGACTGTTCTCTTACCCGCGTTGGTTCGAATCCTCTTCCAACCTTCTTTCGCAGATTTAATTTCTCTCCTATCACTTCAAAGGTTTTCTCAGAACGTCTACAACTTTGTGAGATAAAAAGACTAAAAAAAAACAATCTCCGAAGAAATAAAAAAACTACTTAAATTTAAAAAGTAGACGTAGACCCTTTTAGTCACTATTTTAGTTGTCTGCTACCCTTGGTGTGACCACGGATTCCAAATTTGTATTGTTTATTTATGTCAAGCCGCATGCTGACGGAGTCTATGGACATTTCTTTAACTGTTAATTATACTTAATAGGCTAGGCCATGCCAAAAGCATTGGCGCACAATTTCATACGCCAAAGGTTCTTGTGTGGAATATCGTTACTGTACAGTACTTTCCAGTATGGGCCCTAATGTAGGCATATATGTTAGCGCTACTCCCTAGCTATGCCTGCCGCCTAGGCCCCTACCTGAAATTGAAAAAAATGTTAACTTATGAACGAGTGGCTAAAGTAACTTTGTCTAGGCATAACGTTGACTGAATGAGGAAAATGAGGTAGCCTAGGCGCATGATAGATACGGTCACTATTTCAGGGGTGACAATTTTTAATTGAGGGTTGACTGCTTCCCTAAAACCTCTCATGGAGAACACTGCCTTCCATACATGGCCAGTCACAAATAAACTTACTAATCCCGATTAGTTTTTTACATCCTTAGGTTAGGATCAGAATACTGTCCTACAGTGTGTTTGATCCTTGGGACTGGTAGCCTACACAGAAACTACTGTTCACCTATTTTCTTGGCCTACTGTATTGTACAGTATCAATTGTATCGTTGCTAGGGTACTTTAAGTACTGTACAGTACTAATGTTACTTAAAGTGCAAGTACTAAGTAACACTTGGAATTATGAACTTCTACCAACATTCTTTGACCACAAGTAAACACTGATCGACAACCTTAGTCCTTGAACAGGGCTGCAAACTGCAGTACTGTATTTGCAAAATTCTCTACAGATCCCTGGCCTCTATACTACGGTACCATTAGTTAAATTGTGCAGTTTTGACGTTGGCATGTGAACAGCTTATGTTACTGTCAGTACAGTACTGTAGACTGCATCACATTTCACTGTCAGTGTCATGATGCAATATGGAGGGTAAACACTCTATTTCATTTGTAGTACTTTCATTTGGTAAATTTACATACATTTTACAGTACACTGATTAAGTAAAGTACAGTAACTGGCATGCCTGTAGCTCAAATGTACTGGGTGTTAGTCTCTTATTGCACACATATGACTCTGTAGCCCAGTTTGATTTTACTGTGGTCCATACAGCACAAGTTATGTGTGGAGGGCATAGACCTTCATGATGGAGCACATTCTAAACTCCATATTGCAATTTCACTTAATAATATCTTACAGATGCAGGAGAGAAGAGCTCTACGGAGCACCTCGCGCCCATCTTGTAATCCCATCGAAGAGGCAAAAATCTATTGTCTACATCAAAAAGATAAGCCAGGGTTTACTGTGAGACACATCAATGACTTCATTGGTACGTACTTTTGATTGTTTTGTATTTAAACATGATGTTGATGAAATAGATTAAACATGAAGATTAGAGTATGGTATATTTTGCTTATGCAAGCATCTAAAATCTGTTATCCGAAACAGGTTTCTTAAGTTTGCCAAACTGCATAGTATCCAGGTTTTCCGGGTTTTTATTACATTTAGCCTATCAAATAAAAAAGGAATTGACTGTATTGATGTGTTTTTTTTCTTATGGAGTCACGGTCAGGTGTCATGTCCTTTACCATAAAACTACTAGTGTTCCACCAATCATCTGTTAGATAATTGGCATACTTTAATGCCGATTTAATACTGATTATTGAGTATTAAATCGGTTAATACTCAACATTGGTAAAATTCAAAGTGCTACCGATTACACAGAACCGAAACCGATTATGACCACTTTCAAAATCTCATTGTTTTTATGCAATCTTTGCAAACTTTGCTTACAAATCAATTTTCTCTACCCACCATGAGTCATGCAGAATGAAATGCAGAAAAAATGTTCCTGTGTCTTCATTCCGTCCTTATTTACCGCCACTTTCAGGAGGATTTTCAAAGCATATTCATTCATGGAATATGAGTACGCTACTTACTTAACTACAGTTGACACAATGGTCTATACAAAACTGCATGTTACTGCACCAGAAACTTACGCACTGTAGGCACGTACTGTAATTAGTTACGGCAATAGCGTAACCAGCAGTCATGTACATACAAACAGTAGTGATTCTGACTATTTTGTGTTATTATGACTGTCTGTGCAATGGCAGTGATGTCTGATTAATTTTCAACACCTGATTTCTTGTTTCTATGTAGTAATTTGAGTACTAGAAGTAAGCGGGCTATGTCATCGGCGCAGATCCGTCTTGGATAATGGTGGGGACACATGTTTAGCTGTTCCCTGATAATATCTAAGCGGAGCGCGACTATGGTTTCGTCCCTAATGTACAAGCAATTTTTTGAGGTATGTACTGTACCTCCCAGATTGCCTTCTCAGAGCCAATAATGCTACCAAAACTCTTCGAAATGCAGCATTTGGTTAAGACAAATTGGTGGGAACAAGGTAATGTATATCATGTCCCCACCTCTGAAAAAATTGGTGGGGATGTGTCCCGCTGTCCGCACCACTTCTGAACATGCCCGGTCACAAGCCTACATCATTACAAGAAGTTCATGGACACGTTTGCATCATTCTTATCTATATATTTAGTGAAGTTCCTGACATAGATGTCAAAAAAGGTTTTTCAAATCTTATTTTGTGGTCAAGAAAAAAAGAAAATGTGTCTAAATTGAATACTCCATGTAAGGTGCAAAGCTTAAGTTTATTCCCTTGTATTACGGTCCGCAAGAAAGCAGCTCTACATACTATACAGCTGCAATAAAAATGTGGTGATCATATTATGTACGAAGAAATTTTCTGACGTTTGTTCAAGGCAGTGAGGAATTTGGCAATTTGCACCTGTTTAAATGCTAACCTCTGATTGGCTCTTGCAGAGGTGTCATTCACAAACTTTCCTTCCAACTACTCTGTAGTGCAAGGGACATTCTCTAAAGATAACATATTATGAAATTAATGGTTACGGGTAGCTTCTGCAGCTGGTAGTTGTTGATGTTCATGAATTTGTAGTAGAGCTGAAAAATGTGGTATTTAAGTACACTGCGCAAGCTAGAGCAGAACCAGTTTCAAAAATATCAACGGGCGATGACTCCTCAACTACAGTATAATCGTCACATTGATTGTACTTTCACACAGTACCACCTTTACATACGTTTAACACTGTTTAAGGGGAATTTCCACTTTTTGGATGGGGGAATTGTTGAGCTTATCCCGTCAAATACTGCATGTTAAAAGAGCCGAGGAAAAAGATGAGTGGGGTATAAGGCACAATGTAATCTTTTTACTACAAATTTCGAACGTAGGTCTACGTGTTGGTAGCAAAATAAAGTTACACTTTTCCCATAATTCCCGCCAAAAAGAAACCTTAGTCACTTAGGGCGGGAATGCAGATTCAGCCAAGTACCACAATCACCGACAATATGTTAAGCCCATTCATCTGTACTTTATACATTCGGATTCTGCGCAGTGGTCTTCTGTTTCCAGCCGGCCACACAATACATATGTACACTTCTGTTAGTTGTGTAATTGTATTAAAGTACTGTACACTATGTAGTAGTCAGCAACAACGTTATTAGAATTTGGCCACAGGCCAATGGCGTGCATATGAACAGGGCATAGTCGGGACAAATCTGGAATTAATGTTAATTCAAAGATGCATTGTTGCAATGCAATATGTTTCATAGTTTGCATAGCAAACTAAACATATTGCATTGCAATTTACACCATAATTGTACCATGAACAAATACCCATTGCTATACTCCAATGATAAGACTACTGTACAGTGACTTCTACTTGGTAATCTACTTGGTAACCATTGCAGGTATTTCCCTCTGGTTCACTAATATCTATTTGGGCATGCCAATTGATATGAGAAGTTACAATACTGCATATCGGACTTCATTCTTCATTTGCCCATAGCGATAGAGCAAGTGTGAACATACAGCCCTGACACAGCTGCAATAGGATACAAACTAAAAATTAATGATCCTGTAACTTCACAGCTTATATGTGGTTAACTGATGTCAGATGCTAATTCAGTAAAGTATTTCTTGAGAATACCAGAACTGAATGCAAGTTACTCTACTGTACAGGATCAATGCTTCTGTGGAGACAGGAGACTTCTCTACACTTATAAGGCCATTCAAAACAGTGCAAGCATTACAGTATTCCTTTTTCTTTGACTGAAGGTTCAGGAGTATTTGCTACTCGAAGCTTTCTAAAAGGTGAATTTCTTCTGGAGTACCAAGGAGAACATGTAACTGCCGAGGAAGGGGAGAGAAGGGATGGATGTTATTCATCTGAGGAAGGAAGCTTTTTATTCTTTTTTGGAAACAAGTGGTATGTATATAAACAGTTAATGTTTAATATGTAGAAATTTCCTAGACTGTATTGTGAAACATACTGTTGAAAGCAATTCAATCCAAAATTGTGTTTTAAGGCAAATTATCTTAGCCAAATAAGCTGATGGCTCTTTGCATGGAGAGGGACAAATACTTTGCACCCAGAAAAGTTTGCATGAATTTCTGTATCAACAACTTTTTGAAAATTTCTGATTTCTTGCTAAAGGCAGGACTATTTGCCAAATATCATGTGTGTATATATTACATTTTATGTGTATTATTGTATTAATCCGTAATAAGCACCCCCTCTGGTAAATGCCCCCTCCCTTTTTTTCAGGACTAAGAGATGGTGATCAAATCATGCTTCACTTCCCCACCTGCCATTGACATCACAGTTGTGTAAAATTGAACTTGTTTTGAAAGGAAGGTGTGGATTGCTCCGTGACAAACTGATGCATTCTGTAGGCCTACACACGTAACACTATATCACAACAATGCCAACTTTCTACAAGTTCTAACCTTGAATGTAAATATTTAAAGCCACTAGGATTGGTAAACAACAAAATATCATTTATACACTTCTTTCACTAACACGACCCCTGTAATTTACAAATAGTCAGCTGTTCACTTTCACCAGCGATGAAATACGCAATCGCCAAGGTGGTTGGGCTATTCTGCTATACATCTCACCACATTAGGATACAATCATTGTAAATTTTTGGAAGGCTTCACAAGATCTGGTATATTTTATTTTCAATAGACACTTTTGCATATTTTAACTTCAAAAATATATCTAATATAGATTAGTTTACATGACATGTGTAACATTTCCTGGAGCATTTCAGTTTTTTTTTTTTCTGATATAACTTTGTCATGCTGTAAAGGTTTTCATCCTTACGCTGCACTGTGTTTAGCAAAGATTCTATACTGTAGTGCCACGCGTCTTCAGCGCTCTACAGTAGAGTAAATAGCAACATGGAATTTGCAAGGCACAGTAAGAATTTGTCTTGACAAAATGACCCTAATAAATGCCCCCCTTTTGAAAATTCCCCTAGGGCATTTATTGGGATAAAAATGGTATACAGTATGTATGTATGTATGTATGTGTGTGTGTGTGTATGTGTGTGTATGTATGTATGTATGGGTGTATGTGTGTGTATGTATGTATGTATGTATGTATGTATGTATGTATGTATGTATGTATGTATGTATGTATGTATGTATGTATGTATGTATGTATGTATGTATGTGTGCATGTGTGCATGTGTGCATGTGTGCATGTGTGCATGTATGTATGTATGTGTGTATGTGTGTGTATGTATGTATGTATGTATGTATGTATGTATGTATGTATGTATGTATGTATGTATGTATGTATGTATGTATGTATGTATGTATGTATGTATGTATGTATGTATGTATGTATGTATGTATGTATGTATGTATGTATGTATGTATGTATGTATGTATGTATGTATGTATGTATGTATGTATGTATGTATGTATGTATGTATGTATGTATGTATGTATGTATGTATGTATGTATGTATGTATGTATGTACAGTATCTACTGCAGTATGTATGTATGCACGTGTACTGTACATGTGTGTGTGGGGTGTGTTTGTAGGTACCTGTGTATGTACAAGTACATGTACAGTACAGTATGTATTGTATAATATGTATGTACAGTATGTTTATATCTATGCACACGTATGTAAATGTTTGTTTATGTGTACGTTGTATAGCTGATGAAGTGATGATCCCTACAGTTTTTTGTAGAGGTCGAGTGTTATGTGGGGTCAGCAGTGGCCAAGTGAAAACCTTTATCTCAAGACTAAGTTTTACGTAGCATATGCTAACTTTAATACTGTAAATTAAGTAAAAGCACTTACTGTAGGCCTACAGTACAGCACCTTCATGTGAACTTAACAAAAGTCTGTCATCATGACTTCAAGTGGGATCAAGAAAGGAGTTGAAATACTGCGTATCTGAGGTTTTTAGCTGTAGTCCGCTTCTATCTATTTTAATGTTTCATTAAAAGATATGAGGCATAATGTTAAAATGTTAACTGTTATTTCCAATTTCAGTGATAGATATATACTTCCTTTAGCTTAAAAACAGGCTACTGTACATGCATTACAGTTATGGCACGCTACTTGTAACTCTGTTACATCTGAATTGTCCCTCTGTTACCATTAATTAACAAGTCTAGATTTGAAATTTGATAAATGTTGACCTACTTGCCACATGGAACACATACATTAATGTACTAGCCAACATATGATATCAGTTATAAGTTGTAATTTAAAAACCGTGGATATGACATATTTAAAAAAAAAAAGAAAAGTGTGAAAACACATGTTAATGTTGTGTCCCTCCGTTACTATTACATTTTCTAGACCACAATTCTACCATAGTGACAGTACTAAGAATTTATTATATGGCAATGAGGCAAGTATTTCCTTGCCTATGTACAGGTAGCCACATAAGAAATTGGAAAATATTCCCACAAACTAATGCAAAGGTAGACCAAATGTGTAAGGAGTGCAGTCAGATGTCCCTCCGTTACTGCTTGACCTTGCCCTAAGGCAATGGTCTGACTTTACTGTTACGATTTCTCTCACAGTTAAGTCATGGGAGGAGTCCCATATACTTACAGTAGTATACATCTTTGCAACAACGTCACTCAGTCAAATTCCTCCATGTTGTGTTTTTATTCCTTGCCGAAGGCTGGCAAGGAATCTTTGCGACCGTGTGTGTGTTTGTGTGTGTGTACCAGAACTCATGTGATTGCTCAGATAGCTTTTGAAGGCAATCTGAAGATGGATTTTAGTCGGTCTGTGGGTAGATCATGTAAAGACCTCGGCTTGGATTGTTCTTGGTGTATGTCAAAGGTCACCTGAGGTCATTAGCAGGGAGCTGTAGACAACCATGTTTGCAGTATCTCAGGAACCACATGTTGCATCAACTTCAAACTTGGAGGGTATTTAGGCCTAAGTACTGCATTTTAAGTAAATACTATAAGATTGTTAGGGTTTTCTTGGAGGTCAAAGGTCATATAAGGCCATCTGAGGTCATAGAGTGCAAAAAAACTGTATTCTAATTTCAAAAGGAAATAATGGGACGCTACAAAGTCGGTGTTTACAGGGTAGGTGCACTATGTAAACATCTCTCTTGGGATTGTTTGGATGTGGGTCAAATGTCATCTGGAGTTTATACTACATTAGGAGCAGGGATTCCACCAGAAACTCAAAAGGGGGGGGGGGATTTATTCTTGCTAAACCATGATTCCAAATTGACGCTGTCCTTGGCGAAAGTTGCAAGTGGATTCAGGGGGACAACATGCAGCTTCAAGGCTCGCATAAGGTGTTATTTGAAGGGTTTTAAAGGCCATCTATTAATGTAAGGTCAAACATTGCTGTAAAGTCTCCTCTTTTTAAGTAACAAATGAATATAATTGAATATTTACAGTATATTTTATGGAAATGAAAAGGAGGGGATTGTACAGTACCTTGTCACTTCCTTTCAAAGGCAGAAAAATGAATTTAAAGAGTACTTTTCTGTATGAAAAGTTACGTTTAAAACAGTTTTTATGTGGATATTAGCGCTGGTCGGAAGCAGCGTTTTTCATCAGGAGTGCTGGGTGGAAATCCCCCGTGCTGGCCAGGTCTGACTGACGCCGACCAGGCGACCACTGTAGAACTGATTCAATATTTTACAGATTTTGACCTGTCTGTCATTTGTAAATTTGTCAGTGTTAGTGACAGTACAGCAAATATTAATTAAGTGTACAGTACATTCAGTTTCTACAGATCTTTGAAATATGGTGGTTTGCAACTTTGCACTCATTGCAGTATTGATGCAACTTTCTCCACTGGGAAAGGGAGGATGGTAAATGACGAAGTTTCCAAGAGGGCAAACTGCATGATGAAAGCTGTAAACATTGGTGGTGATTATAGACTTTGTCTGTTTGCAAAATGTGATATTAAAAGTGGAACGGAACTAAGGTATGACTACGGGATTAAAAATTTACCATGGAGACAGAGGGATGGCAGATTGACAGCCGATATTGACACAACTGGGAGGACACAAAGAGATGCTGGAAGACACTGTATGGATGGTAGTTTGAAAGCAGATATAAACAAAACTGTGAGCACACCAGGTGAATGTTGCAGACTATGTGGGAATGGTAGTTTGACAGCGGATATTTGCGCAACTGTGAACACACAAAGAGAGACTGACAAAGTATGTGAGGATGGCACATTAACAGCAAATATTGACACAACTGTTAGCACCCAAGGAGAGGCTAACAGAGTATGTGAGGATAACAGTTCGACTGCAGATTTTGACACAACTTTGAGCACACAAAGAGATTCTGGAAGAGTATGTGAGGATGGCCGTTTGACAGCAGATATTTGCACAACTGTAAACACACAAGGAGAGGCTGGCAGGGTATGTGAGGATGGCACATTGGCAGCAGATTTTGACACAACTGTGAGCACACAAGGAAATTCTGGAAGAGTATCCGAGGATGGCTGTTTGGCAGCAAATGGTTACACAACTGTGAACACACTCGGAGAGGCTGGCAGAGCATGTGAGGATGGCAGTTTGACAGCAGACATTGACACAACTGTGAGTACACAAGAAGACACAAACAGAGTGTGTGAGAATGGCACATTGACAGCAGATATTGACACAACTATGAGCACACAAGGAGATTCTGGCAGAGTATTTGAGGATGGCCGTTTGACAGCAGATAGTATCACAACTGTGACCACACAAGTAGATGCTGGCAAAGTATGTGAGGATGGCACATTGACAGCAGATATTGACACAACTGTGAGTACACAAGGAGAGGCTAACAGAGTATGTGAGAATGGTAGTTTGACAGCGGATGTTGGCACAACTGTGAACACACACGGAGAGACTGGCAAAGTATGTGAGGATGGCACATTGACAGCAAATATTGACACTTCCCTGAGCACACAAGGAGAGGGTAACAGAGATGATGAGGATGGCACTGTGACATCAGCGGTTGATGCAACTGTGACCACACAAGTAGATGCTGGCAGAGTGTGTGAGGATGGCACATTGACAGCAGATATTGACACAACTGTGAGCACACAAGGAGAGGCTAACAGAGTATGTGAGGATAACAGTTTGACTGCAGATTTTGACACAACTGTGAGCACACAAGGAGATTATGGCAGAGTATGTGAGGATCACTGTTTGACAGCAAATGGTTACACAACTGTGAACACACTCGGAGAGGCTGGCAGAGCATGTGAGGATGGCAGTTTGACAGCAGACATTGACACAACTGTGAGTACACAAGAAGACACAAACAGAGTATGTGAGAATGGCACATTGACAGCAGATATTGACACAACTGTGAGCACACAAGGAGATTCTGGCAGAGTATTTGAGGATGGCAGTTTGACTGTGGATGTTGATGCGACTGTAACTGTGAGCAAGTCAAATCAAAGCTGTGGAGAAACCAGTGGTAAAAATGAAAGGTCGAACAGGAATGTCAGAAAAAAACACAGGAATACTAAGCTCAAGAGAGTCCATTTACCTGCAAAAACTCATTTGAGAAGACAAGTCAAGGCACCACCCACAATGACAGAGTGTGTTTCTGACAGTTGGTCCTCTGCTTCTGATGTAAATGATCCTGACTACAAGTGTGATGACAGTGATGCAGAAGAAAGTGATTCTGGCTGCTCCCAAAAAAGTGAAGAGATACCTGTGTACAAATCAGAAGGAAGCACCATCTCTTCTGGTGCTTCTGATACAGTTTCCACCACTGAGCCTCAGAAATATGTCAGACCAACTAGACCTTGTCCGTTTTGTGGTGTCTTCCAGGCGAGACTTTCTAGGCACATACAACTACGGCATAAAGATGAGAAAGAAGTCTCGGATGCTATGAATGCTCCTAAGGAGGAAAGAATGAATTTGTTTGCTAAATTCAGAAAACAAGGTATTTTGGAAGAAAACAAACAGCAAGCAAAGCAAGCCAACCCAGTGTACCAACAAGAGCGGAAATGCAAGACTATCTCAACCAGAGTTGTGATGTGTGGAAACTGCAATGGATTTTATCATTCCAGGTTCTTGGGGAGGCATCGAAAAAAATGCTTTGCAGAATCATGTGAGGTAGTAGCAAATGTTCCATTGTCGGTCTTGTCAAATCTTGATGATCACACAGATGGCTTCCTGACAAACGTTCTCTGTAAACTGAGAGATGATGAGATTGCAACCATTTGTAAGAAAGATCCTGTCATAACACTTATTGGCAAGAGAATGTGGATGAAGAACCGGCTGAAGCAGGACAAGAAAGGAGAAGTTAGAAAACTTGTTATGACATCAATGCGACGCCTAGGCTCCCTGTATAAGGCCTTTCTTGCTCAACAAGAAGAACTTGGTCCAATCCATAAGACAGAAGGGACAGCTGCAGATATGTTTGTGAGGAGGAACTTCAGGTTTCTTGAACAAGCTATTCATGCATGCACTATTAAAGGCAGTGGCAACAACTTGGAAGATTTGAAACATGGGCTCAAAACAGGGTTGTATTACTTAATTAAGAAAGCATGCAAATACCTAAAAGGGACATATCTCATTGAAGATGCAGATGGAAAGGCTGAAGCAATTGACAAATTCCTGTCTGTCTTTGAGCTTAGCCATGATTCACTGTTTGGTGATGCTGCGTATGCAATGAACAAATGTAGAAACGAAAAACTGAGAAAACCTGAGATTTTGCCTTTGGAAAAGGACATCCAGAAGGTGAGAGAATATACCATCTCCCAAATGCAGTCAATTATGAATGACTCATACTGTGTATTCAACAGCCATACTTTTATTGAATTAAGAGACTTGCTAGTTTGCAGATTAACATTATTTAATGCCAGAAGAGGAGGAGAGCCCTGCAGATTACGGATTTCAGAGTGGAAGGATGCAGAAAACAATGCATGGATCGCAGATGAGGAAGTGCAAAAACTTGATGACCCACTGGACAGATCGCTGGCTAAGAACCTAAAAGTGGCCTATCAGACAGGTAAGGGGATCAAGCACCTTGTTCCTGTACTGATGCCAAATGATACCATTATGCCCCTCAAGAAGATTGCTGATGAGGAGACAAGAGCACAAGCAGGTGTTTCTGGTAGTAACATCTACTTATTTCCAAGCACTCAGAATTCAGATTATCATGTCTCTGGATGGCATGCTGTAAATGGGGTATGTGAGAAGTTAGATTTGGACAGAGCCGACCTTCTAACTGCAACCAAAAACAGACATAGGGTCAGCACTCTATATGCTGCCATGGAAATTCCTGAGACAGAGAGGCGTTTCTTTTACAGCCACATGGGCCATTCGAAAGAAATGAACCAAGATGTTTATCAAGCTCCTCTAGCACTTATGGAGGTTTTGAAAGTGGGAAGATCACTAAATATGATAGATGAAATGGATGCCTGCTCAACCGAAAAAGCAGTGACATCTTTACCGGGTAAGATTTTCAGAATACACAGCACTGCAGTACAAAATACACATGATAAAAAAAGTAGTTCATAGACCAACAAAAAGTCTTACTGTTGGTAAATGATTGCACAGCCCTTCCCACTAGGGTGATGTTTTGTTTTTATTCAGAAAAATTAATATTACACTGAGTTTTACTTTACTTCAAATGTAACCAACAGAGGTCATTCCTTCCTGGCTACAGGTCATTGAACAGCAAAGGTATATGCATTTGTACAGTAGTACACAGCTGTTGCATTTCATTGGCTCATTGTCTCCAAAGATTCAATTCTAAGTGTGCATTAAAATGAGATTTCTTTCATCTGTCCAGATGATATTCACAAAGAATGTTAAGCAGATACATGCTAAGCAGATACTATCAATATAGCCAAAGCTATAGTATTCAACAGTTCAAGAATAATTCTGTGTTAATTCCGTCATTGCATCTACGATCAATTTGTACAGTACAGTATGTTTACTTTCTTGCTGTTCAGCAAAAATGAGCACATGGTACAGTTTGAATTAGTTTCCATTCAGTTGTGTATATGTAGACAATAGTAACTTTGTTAGTGAATAGGCCTACACTGTAAACAGTAGATACAGTATTAGTGTTGTGTACACATTTTCAGGTTCTTCAGGTATTAACTGTACAAAGGGGAAGAGGCAACATTATTCAGGTAAATAGCTATTCACTGAGTTCTGTTTGTGTTAATGTGGGTAATTCTTACTGTAGTATTAGTACCACTCATCTGACACTTTGGTGTCCTCATTTATAGCAGTCATATTTTCTGTCTGTATGGACTTCAATCAGAAAACCCTACAGTAACTAGGTGAAGGTAGTTTCTCTTCAGACTTGAGAAGGATATACATGTGTTTGCATTAGAAAGAAAAACTTTGTAAATTAATCATCAAAGAAACACAAAGAAGGGAGGTCATTGAAATTTTGTTTGAGGTCATTGAAATTTTGTTTGAGAGTAACTGAGGACACCAAAATATCTCAAACATGGCTCCCAAATAAAATTAATGCCACATGTATGTGTCATTTGAAACAACTGTATAGCAACTACCTTTACCACTTAGTCACAGATTCCCTACTTATGTTTGCATGCATGTATCCCTCACTGTTTTTCTCCCACTAAAAACTGACACAAAGTACCTGTAGTTGAGAAAAGTTATGCTTTTTTCTGTGTACAGTTAAATTTGCAGTGGATATGGAGAACCATCGTATACTGTACTTAGCAATAATGTAGGCATTTGCATGTCCATATGATATGTACTTAACATCTCATATTTCTGACTTCCATAGTTTATTAACTTTTGTTAAGTTTCCAAGTTTGTACTGTACTTAACATTAGACCATTATCATAAAACTTTAATGCATGTCTGTGGAATATTACATGTGAGTGTTCTTATGTTGCAACATGTTATGTTGAAAGTGAAATACTATACTAGACAACTGTTGCAGGTCATGTCCTGTATGTACTTTTATCGTACCTTTTGTAGTTCAAAGACAAAGGCAATGCATTATCTTTTGAATTGAATTCCATGCCTATAAATACAGTGTGTATATATACTCCTAGTGTTAGTCAGTTCAAAATGTACATTTACAGTGCAGTATAGAAAGCATTATCCTACTGTCCATCTCCTCAATGACAACTGTGCATTTACGGTATGTCACATCCTTTGGTCATGTCCTTATACATTCGCGTGTATATAGCACTTATAAAATACAGCACATGTGCAGTATTCTTAATGCTACCTAAAGATGAAAGGCCATGTCTCATCTCTCACAGTGCATTAAGTATACACTTGTATGTACTATATGTGTACTCTTAATGTTGGTCAGTTCAAGGTGTATGTATATGCACAGTATGGGAGGCATTATCCATCTGCAGTGATTATCCCCTCAAAAACTGCATGTACTGTATATGTCACAGTAAAATACATTGCATGTATACTCTTTAGGTCACTGTACTTTAATATTGCAGTTGAAAGATAAATGGCCATGTGTTATCTTTTAAATGGACTCCAGGTAGACCTATAAATACACTGAACTACATATGTACTCCTGATGTTAGTCTGTTGAAAGTGGACTTTACCGTACTGTACATATGTACTGTACTGTACATGTGTACAGTATGTCAAATCCTTTGATCATGTCCTTATTAAAGTTATACAGGCACATGTATTCTTAATGCTACCTACAGTATACTGTAGTTGAAAGTAGAACTATGTCTCGTCTGTTAAATTGCATTCCATGCAAATATATGAATATATGTGCTCCTAATGTTAGTCAGTTCAAAGTGTTCATACAGTACATTACTGCATATAGTACAGTATGTACAGTATGGGAGGCATTGAACTGTACATCCTCTCAGTGTAACTGTATGTCTCATCTTCTGGTCATATCCTAGCTTACATTGAAGTTTTTTACTCGTAATATATACACCCAAATGCATTCCATGTCTTTAAATACGTTACTGTATGCACTAGCACCTTGCATTAGTCAGTTTAAAGTGTACCTGCTGTACATGTATTTAGGAGGCATTATCCTCCTGTATCACCTCAATGTTATTGCATGTGCACGTCGCATCCTTTGGTCATGTCCAAGTTACATTTGCTTGTAGCACTTGCAAAATACAGTGCATGTACTACCATAATCTTAATGGCTTCCTGTTGTAGTTGAAAGATGAAAGGCCATTTCTAATCTTTCAAATGCATTCCATGCCTATAAATACAGTGTAAACAGTACATAAATGCACTCCTAACCAGGGTTGTAGCTATGGTGGTCAGCCATTGTCAGTTATAGCCAGTACTCATCTACTGTAAGCCGACCACCACAAAGAAACAAAAATACAGATACCGACCATGACTGTAGAACATTAGATGACCACTACTGTTGTAAGAGTTCAATAAAAACATTCAGATCCATCACTGTGGTTGCCTTCATTTTTCACAAAATGTTTAAACAAGAAAAACTTCTTGCAAAGAAAGTTAAATACTACAAGCAGTTTTCAGCTTTTAACACACTGTCAATTTTTCATAAGAAAATCAAAGTGACAACCAAGAACATCAACAAAGCAGCATCAACATTGACTAAAAACATGGCCCGCAGGTACCAACTCCGCCATATCCAAGCTGCACGGTATTAGGAACGCAAACATTGCACAGCTGCGAAGTCTTGTGGCAGTCCTTTCCTTCATTTCATAATTTACTAGCAACATGTAACGGTGCGAGAGTTGATGATTCTGAACACCACAGCATGAAGAGTGACAAGCATAGAAAGCTGTGATGCACAGCATATATTGGGGCTGTATTCGGAAAGAATGGCTGCATTACACACACCAGTGATATGCGAAACTTTAGAATTGAAATAAAATATGAAATGTGAGATGGAGCTTAGGAGCTGTATACCAGTGCAGTGATAAAAAAATATGATGGGTGCAAAAATATGAGTACAGGAGAGCCCCCCAAAGCTGTGTAAATCAGCTATAGTCCAGGAGCTCAAGGGGACTTTTCTCCCTTGACCCCCACCAGGGGCCCTAAAGCAGGATCTTGAACTCTAAGCTATGTCAGCGCACAGCGCTTATGGGCTCGCCTTGCTCGCCACCGTCCACAAATTTGCCACTATTTTTTAAACCAGCCACTCCATGCAGTCTGGGTATAGCTGCAATCCTGAGCCTAGCTTAGAGTACATTGAAGTATTAGTCAGTTCAAAGTGTACCTTTTTATGTGAGGCATTATCCTCCTGTATCACCTTAGTGTAATATTGCATGTCTATGTCTCATAGTTTGGTCATGTCCTTTATAGACATTTGCATGTAACTGACTACTAATATGCAGTGCATGTATTCTTAATGCTATTGAGATGAGTGAGGCTGCATGTCTCATCTTTCAACTGAACTGCATTCCATGCCTGTACATACAGTGTATATACAGTACATGTTGCACACCTGTTAGTTCAAAGTGTACATACAGTACTGCATATATGATTTACTTCACTCCTCTCAATGGCTGTCTCCGCACAAGGAATGCACAGTTACACAGTGGATGGTTCCATGTGGTAAAGCTCTCTGTATTTGGTACTTTTAACACTGTACCTGACCTACCTATTCTACTGCAATACTATCAGATAAATACTGCCTATTAACATGCCTACAAATTCAGTGTGTATACAGTACATTTATGCACTCCTCATGTTAGTTCAATGTGTACATACAATACTGTATATATGTACAGTATGGAAAGCATTGAACTGTACATCCCATCAGTGTAACTGTATGTGTTTGTCACATCCTTTGGTCATGTCCTTACGGTAGCATGTAGCACTTATGAAATATATGACAGTGCATGCTACCTACTGTATACTACAGGTACATTAGTTGAAAGTAGAAAGACGATAGACGTCTCATCTGTTAATTTGCAATTCATGCCCATATACAGTGTATACAGTACATACTGTATATATGTACTCCTAATGTTAGTTAGTTCAAAGTGTACATGCTGTATATATTGTATGTACAGTATGGGAGGCATTATCCTTCTGTACTGCCCATCTCCTCAATGAAAACTGTACATGTGTATGTCACATGATTAGTCATGTCCTTTTACTTGTAATAAACAGCTCATTAACTCTTACTGCTATCAACTGTAGTTGAATACCTTGTCTCATCATCTTTTAAATTGCATTCCATGCCCTTAAATACAGTGTATACAGTTCTGTACATACAGTATATATGTACTCCTAATGTTAGTCAGTTCGAAGTGTACAGATACAGTACAGAACTGCATAAGTGTACAGTCTGGAAGGCATTGAACTGTACATCCTCTCAGTGTAATTGTATGTGCACAGTACTGTATGTCTCATTTTTTAGCTGGTTCATGTGCTTCTTCTGGAATGGCATGAGGGTTCATTGGATAAGTAGCACTATATTTAAAGCCATTAACAGCATTTTTCACTATTGCTGCCTTACCAGTGCTTCACTTCTTCAAAGAGTGACCCAAATCAGTACTTAACAATAGAACATCCTGGATTATAGCAAACAGACACATTTGTTACCTGCTGGTGAAATCCTTCAGTGGCTTGTATAGGCTCCAAGTGGCTGGAGGTACAGTACTTTGTTGCATGGGGACTTGAGGAGGCAGACAGAACATGATGTTTTGCATGGCATGTTCTAGAGCATTAATGCTTTTTGCATGACTGGACTGACCATCCACAATATAAAGTAAAATCTTTCCCTCACATGCATTGGCTTGAAATAGCCCACCTTACTGTACATTGAAGTCTTTTACTTGTAATATGCAAATTGCATTTAGTATGTGTGTCTCTTACTGTATTATTGTATGCACAAGCAGCTCCTATTAGTTCAAAGTGTACAGTACCTTTATATGGGAGACATTACATCTTTTTGTATTGCCTCAGTGTTATGGCATGTGTAATATTTGTGTGCCACATCCTTTGGTCATGTCCTTTACATTTGCATGTAACACTTATAATGTACAGCCACATTTACTTATATTGCTACTGTATCTACTGTACTGTGTAGTTGAAAGTAGAAAAAGACATGTCATCTTTAAAATTGCATTCCATGCATTTAAGTATAGTTTATTCAGTATATAAGTACTCCTAATGTTATTCAGTTCAAATTGCACATACAGTACAGTACAAGATTGCATATATGTGTACAGTATGAAGGCACTGAACTGTACATCATCCCCTCAGTGTACACTGCATGCTTGCTGTATGTCACATCCTTTGGTCATGTCCTTTACACATTTGCATATAAAATACAGCGCATGTTTTCTTAATATTACCTATTGTAGTTGAAAGATGAAAGACCATGTCTTATCTTTTAAGTTGCATTCCATGCTGTTAAAATATAGTGTATACAGTACATACGTTCTCCCAATGTTACTTAGTTCAGTGCACAGTACATGCAGTTCAGTACTGCATATATGCACGGTATGGAAGGCACTGACCTGGTACAGTACATTTCCTCAGTGTGCAGTGGTTGCATGTGTATGCCTCATTCCTTGGTTTTGTCCGTGCATGTGCATGTAGAACTTATAAAATGCAGTGCATGTATACTCTTTAAATGCTACTTTAATATTGTGGTGGAAAGATGAATGCCCATGTCTATTTCCTTTTAATGCATTCCATGTAGACCTATACAGTGTATACATACTGTGTATATGTACTCCTAATGTTAGTCAGTTTCGAAGTGTACACATATATATATAGATACTGTACTGAAGGAATCCATGTAGACCTATAAGTACAGTGTATACATACTGTGTATATGTACTCCTAATGTTAGTCAGTTCAAAGTGTACATATATATATATAGATACTGAAGGAATCATTCTTCTCTAGCTATAGGGAGTATACAGTATGTACCCGTCAATGTAAACTGTTCATGTTTTATGTCTCATCTTTTGCTAATTTCCTTACATTCAAGTATAGAGTTCTTTTAACATACAGCACAGCACATGTACAGTACTCTTCATGCTACCTACTGTACAGTACTGTAGATGAAAAATGAAACCTGGCCATACATGTCATCTTTCAAATTTGCATCCCATGTCTATAAATGCAGTGTATACTGCATGTGCAGTTCTCAAAATGTATGAATGTTCAGGCATTATCTTGCTGTATCCCCCAAATGTAAGTGCATGTACATGCATGCTTCATCTCTCATTGTATGTGAGTGTTAAACTTTTTAATAAACACATGCAAAATTTCCAGTTTTCCATTTTCACTACAAATTTCAGATTTTCTTTTCCACTATACTACAATAGACTACATATAGAAAAAAAAGTGATTTTTTTAAGTCAGTCGAGCCACAACTCTGGTGAATAACCCACTACATACTGCACAGTATCAAATCTTTCAAATGCATTGCACATCTGTTAATGTGTCTGCAAATGTTAAATGTTCTCCTAATGTTTACAGTACTTTAGTACAGTAGTTGAAAGTGTACAGTACTTGCATGATTGCGTCAGTGCTGAAGGCCATACTGTATCTTATCCCCTTAATCCATTTGCATGTTTGTTATACAGTGCAGATAGTGTGCCAATTGTTTGTACAGTATGTTGCACGTGGACCTCACACTCATCAACTGAAGTCCGTATCTCATTCTTAAAGTGCATCAATTACTTACTGTGAGTCATCATATACAAACTTTTCTCCTTCAGGTGTTTCATATGAAGGGATAGAACATGTCCTGGTTTCTCAAAATTGTTGTTCATGCATGGTAGAAAGTGGAATTTAATGAAAATGTGTGCTATTACGTAATCATTAACACCGTATCTATTCACAAAGGTGCCCATTTGAAAGTAGATCTGCAATTCATATGTTGTGATAAAATCCATGCGCAATCTTCCATTTCTGTTTCCGCACCTGATGTTTACTCCTATTATTGATGTATACATGCAGTGAAAGGATTTATTGAATGAAGATCAAAATGGAAATGTCCAATGAATTAGTACAAATCCATCCAAGAAATACTGCTGCATAAAACTGTGCAGTTGTCAGTATGCTCTTTCATTATGTTATTTACAACATTATGGTCAAACTGTGATATATTTAATAAAGACATGCTGTTGTCAGTTATTTGCATCCTCAAAGGTTAAAGGTTTGCTGTGAAGAAAATATGAAAGTATCAGACGAACTATAACACCAATTTTTTAAGATCTTAAAAAATGGTGTGATAATTTTCCATTGTGAATACCCTGTAGATACTGTAGGAAGACCAAGCTGTATTTTGTGGATATGATAATATATCTTCTTTTCATTTACCATGGAATCATTCCTAAAATCAAATTACTGCTGTGATGTTAATCTACTGTACAAAACATACTTACAGTAATGTTAAATACTGTTAAATGTATCCCCTAATCTGTTGACTCTCCCACTGTCCTACCAGATTCTTCTGGAAATGATTCAGGCGATGAATACTGTGAAAATATCCGACGCAATGGGAATGCATCCAAGAAGAAGCTTCATACCAAACCAGCAGGTAAACAGTTCAATTAGTAGCGTAACAGAGTCAAGAGACATTTAGTAAAGTTCTGTAATGTTAACATACAAAACATATTTAAGTTAGTGTTAAATACTGTGAAATGTATTTTCTCCTAATCTGTTGACTCTCCCACAGACCTACCAGATTTTTCTGAAAATTATTCTGATGGTGACTACTGTGAAAATATCAGACACAAAGGGAAGGCATCCAAGAAGAAGCCTTGTTCCAAACCAGCAGGTAAACAGTTTAATTAGTAGTGTAACAGAGTTAGGAGACATTTAGTAAAGTTTGTAATGTTAATACAAAGCGTATTTAAGTTAGTGTTAAATACTGTTAAATGTATTTTCCCCTAATCTGTTGATTCTCCCACTGTCCCACCAGATTCTTCTGGAAGTGATTCAGGCGATGAATACTGTGAAAATATCAGAGGCAATGGGAAGGCATCCAAGAAGAAGCTTCATACCACATCAGCAGGTAAACAGTTTAATCAGTAGTGTAACAGTCCAGAGACAGTGAAGTTTTACAATCTTAACATACAATGCATATTTACAGTTACTCTAGTGTTTAATGCTTTTAAATGTATCTTATCTTAATCTGTTGACTTTCCCACTGTCCATTACCAGATTCTTCTGGAAATGATTTGGAGGATGACTACTGTGAAAACGTCAGACACAATGGGAAGGCATCCAAGAAGATGCTTCATACCAAGTCAGCAAGTTAACAGTTTAATTAGTAGTGTAACAGAGTCAAGAGACATTTAGTGAAGTTTTACAATATTAACATACAAAGTATATTTACAGTTACTGTAGTGTTAAAAACTGTTAAATGTATCTTCTGTTAAATGTATCTTATCTTAATCTGTTGACTCTCCCACTGTCCTACCAGATTCTTCTGGAAGTGATACAGACGATGACTACTGTGAAAATATCAGAGGCAATGGGAAGGCATCCAAAAAGAAGCTTTGTTCCAAACCAGCAGGTAAATAGTTCAATTAGTAATTAAAGTTCATGCCCTTTTAATGTTCTTCACTGGAAGAAGAATATGTATGCTTGTGGATGGGTCAAATATCAATATTCTCTGGTATATGTTATTGTTTTAATCACAGACCTGCCAACCCTCCCGATTTTGCCGGGACGATCTCGGAAAATAGTTCAAACTCCCACGTTACGGCTGTACATAAAATTCTCCCGATTTTCTGGAAATAAGGTTCCAACATTAATTTTTGTACCCACTAAACAACAAAAAAAAAGCATTTTTCTGATATCCCTTGGCTGTAACTTGCATGTTACTAGCACAATGTATTTTATTGAACGTGCTGTTGTATGAAGTTTACTTACACACGTAGAGTTTCAAGTAACCCAGCATTTGGTAGTCTACATGTATGGTGAACATTGTTTTTCCTGATAAATTCTGTGTTAAGTCCGCTGGACAGAACAGCTGCTGCTAGCAACGTTGTGTATGTACACGAACACACTGTAGCAACATGGGCCATGCATCAGCAGCTGTTATGGAACTTCCATAAGCTGTACAATCTGCACACATACAGGAAGTACTGTATGGCAGCCACAACGTGGATATCTTTGCCGCATGTCACTGCTGTGGCAAATTCCACGTGCATTTCCACAGCGGTACGGAAATCTGATCTCTGTGATCTTTAGGATATTTAATGATCATATTTATCAGACGATAAGTGATTTTAGTTATGAAAATC